>VYZW01015921.1:258507-269559 GCA_013401315.1 Balaeniceps rex
CTTTTTTTTCCTTTTTTTTTTTTTTTAAATTTCTGCAGTGTTGTGCTAGAATTAATACTAATACAACAGCTGGATACAGCAGCAGCATCAGACAGTAACCTACAGCTGTACGAGTTCCGTCCCTGGGGATTTCCCCCCCCATATTTGTCTGAACTGATAAGAGTCCAGACTTGTACTGTCAGAAAATAAGCATGAAACCTGATTATAAATTGGGCCATTCTCCATTAAAAGCAACTGTTTCTTGATGTTTCTGCCTGTGTGTAGACACATTCTGCTCACTCAGTCTTCACTGCTACAGCTAATGCAACTAATTAAGTCCAGACTGACAAATGGCAACCACATTTCCATATACCCTGCTCAGAACCCAGTCTCTATTCTGCATGCTATAAAATACAATAACAGTAATGTAAATTATGCAGGACCAGACTCATGCCAAACAGCATTTGCTTCTCCAAATAGTCCCTTGCAATACAAAAGGGCAACCAATGCGAAAGCACAGTATAATGCCACCCCATCTAGGATTACAGGATCCTGCCCAGGAACTGTGGTACTTTCCACGTGAATCTCTTTTACTAATTCTGCAGCCGTCGGTTCCTCCTCACACAATTTTCTTCAGTGTTCAAGCTGGGAGCACGCAACCTAAACAGCTCAAAAGGAATGTGTCACTTCTTTGTGACCAACCACCAGCAGAGTGTTTGCTAGACCGTGAGGGTGGCCGTCCCAGCACAGCCCTGACCTCTTCCAGGGCAGACTCGGACAAACTCACTGAAGGAGACAAAATGAATAAGCTCTCCCTTTCCTATTAAAACCCAGAAGCAATTTCTGTCTTGCTCACATTCTTTTAGTCTCTCATTTACACACATTGTCTTCTCTGAACATCTCCCTCTATTTTAACCCCCCACTCCATTTCCTCTTTTTGCCTTTACTCAAAACACAGTCAAAGGCATGCCCCAGAATTTCTCTCTTTTCTCTAAAGTAAAAGTGAAGACAGAACTGTCTGACATGCCAATACCACAATGATCTTTTCTGGAAGAAGAGATCCCTTCACTGCAGTCAGGTAAAGAGTGGTTAACAAAGTCATTAATTTTACTGTCCTAGAACTATAGGAATGGTTTAAAAACAGGAAGAAAAATCTCTTAATAGTGGGATTACTTTTTTCTACCCTCAAAACCCAAATATAGCTCAGACCAGAACTAAACCCCAGACCCACAACATGATAGGATATGATCTAGGCCTAAAGATGTAAATAAATTACTTGAAAGTGGATAGAACTGATCACCTCCCCTGAGACCAAACCAGAAAGTTCTCAATAAAGTATGAAATGCATCAGGCTGTACCGCACCTAAACTTTTCAAACATACCATTTTTCACCAAGTGGTTCAGCATACCGCACACAATAATTCCTTCACACTCAGCCATTTAGTCATTTAGCATTTGAGAAGTTGCTCAAATGTGTTTCTACAAAGCAAGCTATTGCACTCACCTACATGTATTAAGTACAGCAATTTACTCTAGTCTAGCACTCATATGATAAATTGGACTGAAATAGCACAGTAGCCTCACTTGTAGCGTTCACCACAGAATCAGTCCAAATGATCTTAAAATTATCTGTCCCAGAATGTCAAATGGAAAGAACTGACTTAGTTTAATTTGACCTGCTGACTCAAGAGACTGGTGAACTAACAACAAATAAACACTTTATTCCTTTCTTTTGGACTCCCTGCTATCTCAGCTAGCTTTGGAAGGCTTTCTTTGCCAAAGTTGGCAGAGACCAGCTAGCGATTCAAATGGAGAGGGTCTTCTCCCCTACCATGGCAAAGAGCTGCTATTATCTAGTTCAAGGACAGTATGTTCTGGCTGTTTCTAAACTGTGAAGGAAACAGAGCCCTCCCTCAGTTTCCCAGGGCTTTCAGTATCTATACTGTATTAATTAGCGCATTGTTTAAATCATATATTGTTTTTTATTCTTGCTTACTACACATTACACTAGCTTGTCAGCACTTTGACTTCTTTTCCTGTCAGCTTCTGAAAGTTTGATTCTGGCCTTAGGCATATTCTAGTCTGGTTAAAATTATATTTTATAGTCATCGCAATCCCAATTACTGCCAACGCAGGTTAATGATTAAATGCAAGAGTTCACTGAAATAGCGTAGGAAATGTGTAGTGGCTATCTCTAGTACAAATAGCACAGAGCAGTGAGGAACACTCAGATCCCACAAAACAGCTTCCAGATCCTCCCCAATGGCCACAGGGCATCTGCCAGCCCCTGGGTCAACATGCTCATGTACATGTCATTCTGTCAGAAAAGGTATTGCCACCAGAGCAGCAGCTGATTGACACAAGCAACTTTTACGATGACACTGGGGATTTCTGACAGCCTTCAGGAAAAATACACATTTTTGTAAGCCATGCCTTACTGAAGCCTGATCTC
The DNA here is from genome assembly GCA_013401315.1 of Balaeniceps rex. NCBI lineage: Eukaryota > Metazoa > Chordata > Aves > Pelecaniformes > Balaenicipitidae > Balaeniceps > Balaeniceps rex. Next base: position 260,939 of record VYZW01015921.1, read on the forward strand.
AGGGTCAGAGTGGGGATGGCTGACTCTGATCACCGTACTGTCTCTGACGTGACAGTGCTTGATTCAGTACTTCTAACGTCATTTCAGCAGGTTGAGCCTGCATCGTGTATAATTCTGACAGAAGGACATTATGCGATATTAAATTGCCTGTCAGACAGAGCAGGGGGAGGCACAGCATGAGAGAGTGGCATATTCCAGTGATCTCTAAAAGCCAGGAATGCCTGAAATCTCCTCCTGAGGTATGATGGCCATTCTGGTTTTGTCATCAAGCATGTCACTCATTGTTCTCTTCAACAATTTGGAGATTATATTTGGCTGGCAGGATGTTGTAATTGAATTTATTAATAAAATTAATAAAAGAGCAGGGCTTTAAATCATGAAAGCTTTATGAAAACCAAGTGCTATTTTAGGTAATCTCTTTCCAGTTGTCTCAATTCATTTCACAGCAGCAATTACGACAAATACGCACTGGATTTTTTTTTTGGTAGTTTGAGTCCTATGTCTTTTTTGCTAAGGTTAGAGTTTTTCCTACTGCAATCTGATCTTAAGGAAAAGAAAAAGACAAAAAAAAATCCACGTTAAAACCATACTGTTAATTATAACCAATATTATCTTTTTAAAGCAGTTTTACATTTAACATTTTGACAGGCACCTTTCACCAGTTGCTGTAGAGGGAATACTTATTTCATCAGCTAGACCACACTGGAATCCACAGAAGGATCCAGAAAGAAAGTTAAATGTGCTCGCTCTCGTATCCAGACAGTCAGAACAAAAGCAAAACATTCTGGGGAAGCCACATAGCACATTACTGACTTATGACATTTATCAATGTTAGATGACTACATTAGGCTCTATGTTAGCAGACATAAAGGAGTAGTTAAAATAGCATGTTGAAATAGTCATTTGGCTCTCTGAAGTGGAGATAAAACTGAAGATAAAGCAAGTCATTTGTTACCATGAATAAGGTCTATGCAGCTTGCTACGTGAGAACATTTAAGAAAGGATCTTAGTAACAGGTATGGCATTACTTCACTATCAGGGACAAAAAATGTATCTTCCCCATGGTTTTTTGCTGTGTTTCTGTCCCAGGGATAGCTCTGTTTCACCCACAGCAAAATGATTTCTAGTGCACGTACTAGAACAGCCACTCTAATAGATCTCACAGAACGACGGCGCTGGCTGAAATCTGATTTCACTGATTTTCAGAGTTGCTGAGCACTCACCATTTCCACGGATACCAGTAGGACTTTTTCAGTCAACTTTTGTCTCTGCATTACAGACAGCAGGGAACATTTTATGGTTTTGTTTTACAGTTGCCTCACTGGTTTTGTGGAACAGAATCACTGCATTTACCAATCTCATTCACTTTGTCAGATTAGCCCCATTTCACCTGGTGCATCTGTTACACCAGTTTGGCATACCTAAACAAACACACACCTGCATAAGCTTACATCTGTGTATCACATCTCAAAGGCAGAATCAAACAAGATGGACAATAAATAGGAGTAGCAGTAGAAACAGGCATTGTTATAGTCAACTTTCCACAGCAAAAGCACCTGAGATGAACGCAAAAGACTGGAATTACCAGAGATGTTGTCAGTGCCTGGTACTGAGCTCCTGCGAGCGGACTGCAGGATGCTCCCAGTTGCCACCAGACTCAAATGCTCTGAAGGAGGCAATGACTTCCTAAGCATGCCGCAAGCCACGTTTTCTTCGTAGAAATTTAACATTTTCCTGTACGTGGCTATGCAGCTGGTGCCAGAGGGATTTGTCAGTGAATTGGTGGGCAACCAAGAGCGGGTGTAATAAAATACATTGCTAACTGCTGGGAATGTTCATTTCCCTACAATTCATAGTACAGATTCAAGAGATCTCCAGGAGCAAATACGTCCTAATTAATAAATATTTGAGCATTGAGAATCTCCTGAATAATTTGCCTAGAGCCTGCTGAAAGCAAGCTTGCACAGGAAGTGCAGGTTTTTGATGTGACGGCAGTTACTGCGTGAGATAATTTTACAGGCACAGTACAGATCTAAAGCATAACAATGGTTGTCAGACCCTACCCACAGTGGCCATAAGAGTCCTGCATGTGAATTTCTTATACCACATCAGGAAGAAGTCGGTACAGAAAGTGGCAAGCGATCAGCAAGGGGCTCTGCCATGGAGGAGGCAGCTTGACCCAACACCACCTCAGAGAGAGCCTCACAGCTGCAGGCAGTGCAATGCCAGAGCCTATCGCAGGCCCAAATGCCACTGTAAGAATGATATCCCAGAACTTGGCATCCAAATCCTGCAGCTACCAAACACACCCTGCTTGAGGCCACAGCTGACAATCCTCCATCCAGACAGGGAGAAGGAGAGAAGAGCAGTGGGGAAAAAGGCAGGCGTACTAAGTACAAGCAATAGCCCACGTTATATTTAACTTTTAGATAATGGTTCTGCATACTCCAGAGCTTCAGACAGATCCTGTATTGCTGGTGGCAGTGTGAACACAGAGGCTCCAGTTCAGGCTCGAGTGACAGTGGTGATTTCAGAAAGGGGACAAACAGTTCTTCGCAGTAGTCACTTTGCCTCTGAAGCCCTGTAAAACACTACTCCACTAGAGGAATCCCCTGAGATTACCTGTAGAAGTCAGAAATATGGTGGTTTTGAAGAAAATGAAACAACCTAACAAAGGCTTGGGCTCGGGCACTGATCGAGCAGGTAGCAAGCACTGGGTTAGGCATTAAGGACCAGGGAAAATAATTTTGTAACACAGCAGCGTACAAGTGATTGCATAACCAGCAAACAAACAGCAAGCAAAGTGGTCATTAACAGCCGCATACATTCTTACAAAATGTCTACTCAGCTGCACAGCAGTGTCTGCCTAGCTGAAGAGTGAAAGAACAGATTCCTGAAAGATACAGCTACCTCCTTTATAGTTGCCAGTATGTATTGGTTGGTGTAGCTTTTGCCTTACAGTAGGCTGTCAACTGACAAACCAGGAAAAGACTTTGTAAAGTAAAATGTCTATGGATGCACAGCCAAATTCTGTGGCTGCTATAACCATATGCACAGCGTATTAAAAGATTCCTTCATTCCATCTACCTCCCTGCCACAGGCTTCCTGCATGACCTTGGCATATTGTGCAAGATCTGTGCACCTCACTATTCACCTTTTTATAATTAAAAGGACCAATACTTCCCTTTTGCATGAAGGAGTGTTACTTAATTTAATAGCTGTTATAAGTCCACTGACATCCTTGTATGCAAGGTAGTATTCAAAATGGCAGAGTAATTGTTAATTTATTACTGCTAAGATCCCATAGAGAGAACAAATTAGGCCACAAAATAAAAGGAAAAAGAGAAAATTAATTTGGATTTGTACATTAGTTGCATCAGAAACAAAAACCAATCTTCTTGCCAAGTGGTGTTGCAAAGCACTGAAAACTTTTAAATATCATTTGTTACTCTCAGAATGCAATGTAAGTTTACTTCTATGCAGAAAAGCACAGTAAAGGTACACTTCCTTCAAAGGAGATATGTTAATGTTTATACTTCATTTCTACCAAAAATCATTCCACTATATTGTAGAAACTTTTATTTCTCAAAGTGCAAACTAAGTTTATTACAATAAAATTCCTATTAGTGTTATGAGATAAAATACACAGAAGCCTTCCATGAGTTTCCTAGAACTAGCATATGACATCAGTAGGAATACACCAGCTAGCTTAAAGTAATAAGAAAGCATTTCTGAGACTCACTGCCTTATATACTATATAAAAAAATGCTTCATACTCTCAAGTCACTTCACAAGTTACGAAACTAAAACCCCAATAATAACGAACACAGTAGCTAACCTAAATTCACCATCTATAAGATCTACCCCAACCTATTACAGCACCTTTATTAAAAACTAGAGTACTTCAGGGACATTCTGTATAATATTGCAATCCTACTGCAGTTGAGGTCAACTGGGCATTAGGACAAAATTATAAAAGGGAGTACCCACCCAAATCCTTCTCAGCAATGCCCGTGGGAGAGGGTTTGGTGTACCTCTTGGGCAGTGCTTTGAAAATTAGCCATAGGTGCCCAGTTTTCCAAAATGAAACAAGACTCTAGTAAGGGGAGAGGGGCACGGGAAATCTATTCTGAGAGTTTGCATGTGTTTTCCAATGCTAAAGAAACCTCTCCATTTGCGCATTTGCATTTGACTGCCTTATTTAGAACTGGGCTGACAGGCAAGGCAGAACACATCATAAGAAGAAACCTAAATACCTAAAATATCTGGGCCAAACAGTAAAATTCGAATATCAACTATATATCCCTAGAGAGACATATAGAAGGACCTACCTTACGTATGTTGGCATAGAAGTCAAAGACACTCATTCCTGCACACATTCTCAATGCTCATAGCCGCTCATTGCTGCAAAACATGCAGACCAAGGGCGAGGACTCTCCTCAAATATTGCTGGATCACAGGCTGATCTTCACGTTCCAGGACTAAATACCCAGAGTGACAGCTCTTTGCTTCCACACAGGAAGGAGAAACTGATCCTGAGCTCACTGAAGTCAATGTCAAACTCCCGTTGACTGCATTAAAAACATTGGACTAGGCCTATCTTATGGAAGGGACAGATTCTTGTCTTAACCGTCAACACAGCTCTAAATAAGTACATTTCTTTTTTCTCCCACAGAAATAAAAAGAGATTAGGTCCTTGGGTAAGAGAATATCTCTGTCATAAGCTCTCTGGGGTCTACTTAAGTATTTTTTAAACCTGTATAATTTAACTTAGGCCTGATACTTAAAAATAAGAGAAATATTGAAAAATATTTCTAATATTTTAGAAAATATTGGTAAAAGTAAAGGCAAAATAAGAGGACAATCTGATTAGGGCTTCAGGATATGGTTTTCATGCTACACACTTTTACACCTGTCCCAAACACAAGTTGCCACCAGCAAAGAAGGAAATGGTATGCTGCGTTGTAAATGGCAGTCACTTTACCTTTCTGCAGCCTCATTACTTAAGCAGTGGATATGTTACACTCTGTGAGTGGCAACTTAACGGCAGCTGGCGGGGCTGTTTCTCATAAACTGCTGACCTTTCAGGATGGTGGAACTGCTATGAAACTGCTGCACGTAAACAAAAAGCTCCCGCCTCTTGCACAAAAGTGCCAGGCAGAACACAGCTCCCTGATGGCTACTGAGGCCAACTCAAAAAAAACATGGATAGTTTTCATTTGTCTGTGGTCATCAGTGGTTACTTGTATACACCAGGTTTAAACAGGGTTGAAAGGAGGCCATTCAGTTGCATCTTCACAGGCTCCTTTATCATGCTGAAAATCTCAGTCATCTATGGTCTCCTTAATAGACAGTCATCCTTAGAGACTTTCCCAGTATAATATTTTTTTGAGATAGGTTTGAAACACATTAGTAAGGGGCACTTTGTCTGACTATTACTATTTTATCAATACCACAAGTGGCTTACGACCTACCTGTCACATTGCTGAAATTATCAAGATGTGGAAGCATCTTCTGAATCTCTCCCATGGCCCAACCTCTTGCCAGACACTCTCACTATTTGTGCATACTTATTCCTGGTGTCTGAAAGCTGCCTGAAACAACATGTGACAGGATTCATCTCACTGTAACTGGAGTACCACTCCACTAAGTCTTGAGCTACTGGCATTTGCTGAAATGGCTGTGGGCTTAGAAACATTGTCAAATGCCAGTTCCCAGAATGCGGTCAATAAGTTATTTAGAGCATCTTTTCAGAACCCATTCCCATGTTTTATTCCCAGCCCACGCAAGGTCGGCATCACACAGTTCATAAAGAGCATGGCCTTTTGTGGAATTTACTCCAAATATTCATCAGAGGAAGAAACCTCATCATTTCAGATATATTTTTAGGTGGTGACATTTGACTTCTTCAACTTCCTCCAGGCCTGTCTCCCTGCCCTTTTGATGAATCACAGGTTATTTGTACTGTAATGGGCTTCCTATAGTTAAAGTTTTGTCAATTCATTCTGCCCAGAACTTCCTATAACTGCGAAGGATCAGAAAGATATGCAAGGATATGTTTTGACTATAACAGATCCTATAAAAGTACATCATCTTCATAGTTTATTTCTCTCTTTTGTTTCAGTATTCTTCTCAGTAAGACTGAAAATAATTCAGGCAGTGCTGTCCAAGCTCACTCCAGCTATCTTTCTAGCTGGCAGTTGCCATCAAATACTGTCCTAGCTTTTCCCATTTAACATGTGGCCCATCTCATTTTTACAGTTCAGTTAGACTCCTTTGATGGCAACGGTGTCAATCACATGGCTCCTTGCCTATGAAGCCTCATCAGACTCAGAAAGCCAATCTTTTTCTTTCCTTCAGCCTAAGTCTAGGGTTTTCCCTTCCACAAATCTTGTTACAAAGCAGTTACCTCAACTCCTGAATTAATATTAAACATAATGAACAAATCATGTACAAGAATACAGTCTTTGTCCCCCAGACCAGATTTCTCTTAACTCTACTGAAGACCTTTCCTGGATCCATTTATTGGAACTGGTGAGTTCTCACTATTCTTCCTTCTTGCAGTTCTTGCTTGTGATTTTACAAGCCGAAAGATTGGTGAATGAGGTCTTTCCACTCGCGGAACTGAGTACTCTTCAGCAGGGTGTTTTTATTCTTTACTTAATCTTACTTCTGTGTTTCCTGTAGGAATTTCTTCTTTGCTACTCATGCATTCCCCTTCCCCACAGCCCTTTTGCTTGTTTAGAATCTGTGTTTGATCAGGTTGCCAACTTAAAGCTCTCTTCCAAGGCAGACTTGCACGTAAATAGTTATACTAAAAATTCTTGTTTCATGTCCCAGCCACCAAACTATCATTTATGTGTTCACTTGTACTGAGTGTCTTTCCAAATGTCTATCTGCTGACTCTGGGCCTTTCCAGTCTTTTATAAAAAAAGAGTAATTGTTTAACCATTATTCCTTTTTTTGGCATCATTTTTGGCTGATCCCTTAAAAGAATTTTCATGACCATTCTTCTAATTTCTTTATGAAGGTCAATGAGCTTTAAGAATCACCATTTTTTCTCTCGCATCATTTGATCCAGACTTCATTTCTATGTGACTCTTCAGTAGTAAGAAACAGAAAACTTAATCATCTCGTGACAGGCTGAACTTTTGTCTGTACAATTCACATTCAGGCGATCTCTAGAGCTAAGTCATTGTTAAAGACACAAGAAAATGTCACTTTTTTCTATCAATAAACAAGGAACTTTATTAGTTACCTCTCCCCATGAAGTCTCCATTTTCAAAGAAATAGCTCATACAGATACTGGACATAATGTCTATTCAATCATTGTGCCTGACCAGAACAAAGACCGTTATTTTTCTGGCTTGTGAAAAACGTGGCTTGCATTGTTTCTGCTGCTGATTACCCTATCCAAAGGGAATGTCTGCTCCTCTGTCAAAGAGTAAAGAATGCTCAAGCAAGCTAAGGAACAAATAAGCAGCACTTTTGTGCATGAAAATGTGCCTCTGCCATTCTAGAGAGATTCTTTCCTGCTGTTGAGAAATAATTTGGGGCAATCTTCTACTAAAAAACATTATGCTCAAATTTTAGGCTGAATTCAGAATGATTGGCACAGAACTCCAGGAATTGAGAGTTTTGCGGATATTGATGCAATGCAGACATGACAGCAAACACTACAATTGCAAGGTGTAAGTGATCCTCAGCTATGAAGTTTGAGTCCCAGAACAAGCAGGAGTGTTATGATTCTTGTTTTCACACTCATGCTTCAGCAGGAAGGAAATCACTCCACCGTCACTTTTATGCTAGAGAACAAGAAATACCAAATATTTTTCTTTTTTAAACCAATCAGTGAAAAACCCGAACAGGTCGCTCAAGACCTGAGGGCATGCTCTGGAAAAATACCCACAGATAATGACATTCATGTGTAATCTGAAGCTAGCAGTACACTGCAGGATTAGTCNTCCTTTTTCTTCAACAAAGGTATAATTGTTTCAGAGACTGGAAAATATTACAAAGCAGACTATGCATATTGTTTTGTTCCTGTTTTCCAAAACAATATTAAACTGGAAAGAGTAAGTGAGAAAGAGTTAAGCAAGAACATGATCTGGAGACTTGTTTTTGAATTTACTTTTTGAAGGATTAGAGAAACAGCTGTTTGAGGACTCTAAAGGTTTCCTACAACTGTATGTCTAAATGAATGAAAAGACTAAAAATATATCAACAAAGCTGTTGCTTAGTTGACTGAACAAGCAACCCATTGAATTTAAATTATAGTTGCACTTAATCTACTAGAAATTGTCATTTTGGATTGTTCTTACTTTCCATCTAGTCCAGTAGCATGTCTCAAGTACCAGCAGCCCATACCAGAGGCCTCAGAAGAAACTACTTGAACTCTGTCTGAGGTAACACTGCAATACTCTATTCCTGCCCTCAATACACACACACGTAAAGCTCCTTTCTCCTGTATTAAGAGAGAAGAAGAAAACACATTCCNACAACATCCTTTTGTTCGTAGTTGCTTTCTGCCTTACTGTTTGAAAAGATTCCCATCCTGAACACTGATGAATAATGTATCCAGCTTTGTAAAAAGAACTCTCTCCTTGCTACAGGCTATTTCA
>VYZW01015922.1:4757-24976 GCA_013401315.1 Balaeniceps rex
GATGTACCCTTCCCTTTTATTATAACAGGCAATGCCACTCCATTGATCATTCAACTGCAGTACTTGGCCGATTGATGAGGACCGTCTTTCCCCATTCTTGAAGGGGACAAGAAGAAATCCCGTTGATTCCTACCTCTCACTCTGCATCAGCTCTACTATATCTGATTTTTCTAATATTCCTTTTTTGCCATTCTTGTTACTAAAAAAAAAAACAAACAAACGAAAAAAACCCAAAGAAATGAAAATTATTTTCTTCTCAAGTCCTTAGATTCATTTTCTGGCCTGCCTCATGCTTATCCATACTGTTAACAAGCTCTATGGCATAGCCCTAGATTGTGCCAAATGGTTCTCACCTAGATATGTTCACTCATGTTTCAAGAGATAACATGGGCCAGACAATACTTTTTCTTGCACTCTTCTGAGAGTTAATACCGTTTAGGTCTTTGAACACAGTCTGTGCCATGACACCTGACCTCAGGACAAGAGTGTGTTCCCTGGCCTGTGTTGATTATCAGCATTAATATAACCAATGAATCTAAATCTCTCCATTCATATCTCATCTTTAAAACCCAGCTCTCTTAAGCATAATGTCCAAAGGGCAGCATCTTGTTTGGCTCCTTCCTCATCTGTTCTCACAAATTCTTCTGTTAGTAGAGAGACAAATTAGAAACAAACCTTTAAATGTTTTAAGCAGACCTAGAAGTCTAAGCAAGGACAGACGACTGCAGCTTAAATGTCTGACATTCAGATTTGAAAATTCAGAATTTTTTTTGTTATAATACCAAGACCTAGAGAATCATCATCATCAGTTCTCTTTTATCTTCATTAATATATGATACCCAAAAGGCAAAGGCCTTATGTTATTTTTTCTCCGTTATTCAAAATATTTTAATAAGACACTACTTTCCATTTTGCTGTATGGTCATTTAGGCATTTTCAGCTTCAGAATTTTATATATTGCACTACATGTATAATCTCTTAACTTTCCATTTGAACTTTAAGTTCTAAGTATTCATGGACAAATTCATTAGCCCTTTACTCTGATCTCCACTCCATGCTTTTGATAGGTAAAACCACTCTCTCCAGCAGTATGCCTGCAAAATCTGCTGCCTCAGAGGTGTAGTTCCCGCATACAGTCAAGCAGCACCCTTGGGGAATGGTTAGTTGCCATGAGCAAATCATGTCCTTTAAGATACCCCTAATGATTGAGAGTAGTACTCACTGATCTTTCCTACTGGGACGTTTCTAGATTTTTTATTTTTCCTTAGCAGTCTAGCGTTGTAACGTATAGGCAGCAAAAGGAGACAGAAAATAAAAGTCCCTATGAAAGGAAGAAAAACATTTGTAGTCCTGCTGTGGTGAGAGGATAAAAGATCCTCAAGTACAAAAAGACAAGTGGTGAACCCCCGTCACTCATCCAGCTACTGTCTCATTTTACTCTCCCCCAGACACTTTTTAAAAATATTTCTTGGGGATTCAGTTGTAAACCAGAATTTATCTTGTGGAACAATGTGTCCATATGTTTTATTAAACAGCAAAAGCAAGGCAACCCAGAATGTGAAAATTCAGTCAACCAGAATTTCAAAGGGGGCTGAAAGCCAACCTCCAATGTTTGCATGCACAGTTTTGTGAAGAGAAGTCACTTGAGCACACAGGATCCTTAATTTGATGCACTTACATTAAAACTTCATGAATTTACACTTGGGTAGAAGAACAGCTACATTTTTAATATTTCAGCCAATTTATAGATATATTTTTGCAGCATTTCCTAAGCATTTTGCCCAACTTAACACATAGAATACTTTAGTTTGCTAAAGTTAGGGATTCTGTGAATGGAATCCAGAATAAACTCACGATCTCAGCAACCCTCTCTCTTGTCAATAGCCTCCTAAGTTCATGCACTAATTCATACTAATTCTCATTAACACATCACCTTCATTAACACATTAATTATGCCTTTCACCATATAATAACCTGATGCAAAAGATACTATGAAAGGGAAATCAGTGAGTAAACCTAAAATGCAAATTTATCTGGAAGAGTGAGATTTTAAGGAGGAATATGAACATGACGGCTAACCAAGTTAGGCTCCAGACTATAGACATGTCAAATTAAACCTAATACAGGTTTAACAGGCAAGCCAAGTGTCTAAGGCCCTAGTATACATAGTGTATATATAAAGTGGGATTCAATTGCCTAAACATAAATACCAACTGCTATTTCAGCTTTATAAGTGCTTGGGATATCTACATAAGCCTAGCAGATATGATACAAGATTAAAAGCAGGCATGCACTCTTCTGGTCAAGCACCTGAGGGCCAGATGGGATACAGTAAGTCATACAATGTTGCACCAATGCCTATGCTTAAGCGACTGAATCCATACCTAGACCTTCATTGAGTAATGGAAATTTAGAAACCTCTCTCACATACTAACTTTTAAACGTAGATGCCAAAATTTACAGGTCTACAGTTTGGATCTGAATCCAGACTGCAACTTGGTTGCACAAACATTAGTGTCTAGGGTCATTTGAAGCGATCAGTGGTATTTCACCCAGCTTTCAGGCAATACTACAGAAGGGTCAGGGTATCCTTTAAATCTTCATTCATATTTGTCATTTCTGTGTGCCTGACTTGAATACCCTAGAATCTCAAACTAGGAGGCTATGTTCTGGCAACTGCATTGTATGGTGTACCCCAGGGGTCAATACTGGGTCCAATCTTGTTTAACATCTTCATTAATGGTCTGGATGATGGGGCAGAGTTCACCCTCAGCAAGTTTGCTGATGACACAAAACTGGGAGGAGTCATTGATACTCAGAGAGTATCAACTGTCATCCAGAGGGACCTCAACAGGCTGCAGAAATGGGCTGACAGGAACCTCATGAAGGTCAACAAGGAGAAGTGCAAAGTCCTGCACCTGGGGAGAAACAACTTCAGCACCAGTATATGCTGGAGACTGTCAAGCTGGAGAGCAGCTTGATACGAAAGAAACTGGCAGTACCAGTGGACAATAAATTGAACATGTGCCAACCATGTGCCCTTGCCACAAAGGTTAATGGGCTGCATTAAGGAGGAGTTTAGACTGGCTGACTTTAGACTGTTTAGAAGGCTGATTGATGAAGTCCCTTGGGAGGCAGTCTTAAAGGGCAAGGGAACCCAAGAAGGCTGGGCACTCTTCAAGAAGGAAATCCTGGAGGCTCAAGAGTAGGCCATCGCCATGTGCTGTAAGATGAGCCGGAGGGGAAGAAAACTGGCCTGGCTGAACAGACAGCTTTGGCTGGATCTCAGAAAAAACAGGAAAGTCTATGAGCTTTAGAAGAAGAGGCAGGCATCTCAGGAGGACTACAAGGATGAAGCAAGATCATGTGGAGAGAAAATTAGAAGGGCTAAAGACCAACTAGAACTTAAATTGGCCAATTCGGTGAAAGATAATAAAAAATGTTTCTATAAATCCTTTAACAACAAACAGAGAGCCAAGGATACTCTCCATCCTTTACTGGATGCAGAGGGAACCATAGTGACAAAGGGTGAGGATAAGGCTGAGGTACTTAATGCCTTTTTGCCTCAGTCTTTAATAGTAAGACCAGTTGTCCTCAGGGTACCCAGCCCACTGAGCTGGAAGACAGGGATGGGGAGCAGAACAAAGCTCCCATGATCCAAGGGGAAATGGCTAGTGACCTGCTAGGCCAATTACACATACACAAGTCTATGGGGCTGCCCAAGGGCACTGAGGGAACAGGTAGAGGTGCTCACCAAGGCCCTTTCCATCATCTATCAGCAGTCCTGGCTGACTGGGGAAGTTCCACTTAACTGGAGGTTGACAAATGTGACGCCCATCTACAAGAAAGGCCAGAAGGAGGGTCCGGGGAACTACAGGTCTGTCAGTCTGACCTCGGTACCGGGGAACGTTATGGAACAGATCATCTTAAGTGCCATCACATGGCACATACAGACAACAAGGTGCTCAGGCCCAGTCAAGATCCTGCTTGACTAACCTCATCTCCTTCTATGACAAGGTGACCTGCTTTAGTAGATGAGGGAAAGGCTGTGGGTGTAGTGTACCTGGACTTTAGTAAAGTCTTTGACACCATCTCCCACAGCATTCTGCTGGAGGAACTGGCTGCCCATGGCCTGGACAGGCATACTCTTTGCTGGGTTAAAAACTGGCTGGATGGCCAGGCCCAAAGGGTGGTGGTGAATGGAGTTAAATCCAGTTGGAGGCCAGTCATGAGTGGTGTTCCCCAGGGCTCAGTGTTGGGGATAGTTCTGTTTAACATCTTTATCAACAACCTGGTCGAGGGAATCGAGTGTACCCTCAGCAAGTTTGCAGATGACACTAAGCTAGGTGGAGCTGTTGATCCACCTGAGGGTAAGAAGGCTCTACAGAGGGACCTGGATAGGCTGGTCCAATGGGCTGTGACCAATTGTATGAGGTTCAACAAGGCCAAGTGCCGGGTCCTGCACTTGGGCCACAACAACCCCATGCACGCTACAGGCTTGGGGAAGAGTGGCTGGAAAGCTGCTTGGCGGAGAGGGATCTGGGGGTGTTGGTTGACGGCCAACTGAATATGAGCCAGCAGTATGCCCAGGTGGCCAAGAAGGCCAGTAGCATCCTGGCTTGTGTCAGAAATAGTGTGGCCAGCAGGACTAAGGAAGTGATTTTCCCCCGGTACTCGGCACTGGTAAGGCCACACTTCGAGTACTGTGTTCAGTTTTGGGCGCCTCACTACAAGGAAGACATTGAGGTGCTGGAGCGTGTCCAAAGAAGGGCAGCGAAGCTGGTGAAGGGTGTAGAGCACAAGTCTCATGAGGAGCGGCTGAGGGACCTGGGATTGTTTAGCCTGGAGAAGAGGAGGCTGAGGGGAGACGTTATCGCCCTCTACAACAACCTGGAAGGAGGTTGTACCAAGATGGGTGTCGGTCTCTTCTGCCAAGTAGCAAGCGATAGGACAAAAGGAAATGGCCTCAAGTTGCGCCAGGGGAGGTTTAGATTAGATATTAGGAAAAACTTCTTCACGGAAAGGGTTATCAAGCACTGGAATGGGCTGCCCAGAGAAGTGGTGGAGTCCCCATCCCTGGAGGTATTTAAAAGACGGGTAGACAAGGTACTTAGGGACATGGTTTAGTATTGGACAGGTATGGTTGGACTTGATGATCTTAAAGGTCTTTTCCAACCAAATGGTTCTGTGATTCTATGAGTGTTGGCAGCAGGTCGAGGTAGGTGATCCTTTCTACTCAGCCCTGAAGAGGCCACACCTGGACTACTGTGTCCAGTTCTGAGCTCCTCAGTAGAAGAGACACATGGACATACTGGAGACAGTCCAACAAAGGGTCACAAGGATGATCAAGGGACTGGAGCATCTCTCCTATGAGGAAAGGCTGAGAGAGCCAAGACTGTTCAGCCTAGAGAGGAGAAAGCTCAGGGGGAATATTGTCAATGTATATAAATACCTGAAGAAAGGGTTCATAGAGGACAGAGCCAGGCTCTTTTCAGTGGTGACCAGTGACAGGACAAGAAGCAATGGGTACAACCAGAAACACAGAAGGTTCTGGCGGAACATCAGGAAACACTTTTTCACTGTGAGGGTGACAGCATAGGTTGCCTAGGGATGTTATGGTGTCTCATTCTATGGAGATATTTAAAAGTTGTCTGGATGTGGTCCTGGGCAACCAGGGGCAGCTGGCTCTAGGTGTCTCTGCTTGAGCAAGCTGGTTGGACCAGATGACCTCCAGAGGTCCCTTCCAACCTCAGCCATTCTGTGATTTTGAGAATTATGTCCAAAATATATTTCCAGCTTCTTATTGTATATCCATTTGCTAACTGTATTTTTCCTGGTTCAGATTGGATTTGCCACTGATTGAAAATTAAGAGAAGAGTGACTACATTCTTCATTTCAGACACACAACAGTTCAAACAAGAGAGAATTATGTGATTCTGATCGAGGAGTTCTTATTTCCTTATTTATCTTTCTCCATTGATCTCAGAGAAGTGATATGTAGGATATGTTCCAAATCCAGTAAGGACATCAGCATCTAGAATCTAGGAATTACAGATTAAAACATAAAATAGAAATCATACCTAAGTTCTGAGCATAAGAACTGATTCCTAAAACTATATTTGTCATTTCATGCTGATTTGCTAACATTTTTTTTCCTCTGGAAATACTGTTGTTCTTGACCTTAAGGAAAAAATTGGTTAAACTTTACAAAAAATGCAATGTACAGTTAGAATTTTTCTTTTTTGTAGAATAAGACTCATTAATATAGAGGTAATACTGATGAGAATAAATAATTTTACTTTACAAGAGGAAGGTAAACAACATATTATATGATCAGTACCCAAATTTTACAGTGAATGTTTTTCTGACCTTGAGAAATAACATCATTTGTTACTATGAAGCTGCTGGCAGAAGTATTTACATGGCAGCTTGCATTTTGCAGTTCCAGAAGAATGACTTGGAGCTCAGTATATATGTTCTTTTTCTACTTCGCTGACAATTAATAGGTTAAAGAAGCTCTAACCTTATTTGGAAACCTAATTTATTAGATGCTATCACAGTAATCTTGCAGCCATATGCAGGGTGAAAATGTGTTTCAAGTTCTGCTTAAACTTTCCTGTAAAACAACATATTGGAAGATTTCTTTTTCTTGTATCATGAATGAATACACTTGTCTAATATCAACACTCATTCATGCACATTATTGATATGGTAAAAGAAATATTGTTCTACTGATAGTAATATAACCTCTTTGATGTGTGTTTTCTTTTTTTCTTGTATGTTTTATGAATTCTTAAGTACTTCATTTATTATTTCAGAAGTACCTCACCAATTACTTCTACTCCTGGTGAAAGTCTTTAAGAATGACTGTATTTCGTGAAAACCTAAGTTTTCCTCTTTTTGTTAGGAGTTTTACTCTGGATATGCGTTCATCTGATAAAATTCAGAACTACAACTAGGCCTAGGGCTGGGAGGAAAACCGATCGCAATTACAATATCAAAACAATTTAATGTTAATGCATCTTGAAATGTACTTTCTTTTAACATTTTGAGAGTGGGAGTTAACTTAATTAGTTGATAACATCTCTTTGCATGCTGCTCCTATGTTTGCTAGAAATAAAAGTCTTATTAACATAAGACTCCTGCTACTTTGTGAGCAATGTCTTTACCTATTTTTCTATGTAAATTTAAGTTGTATGTGTTGATTATGGACACGCATGCTAGTTAATACTTTAATTGTGTGGTAGTTTAAATACCAAGCCCAACCATGATTATATTATGAACTGAAATGTAAGGGCTACATTAATGATCAGTTTGCATTCTTATCTATGCGTTATCATCTTCTTTTTTCTGTTCTTTTCTTGTTTCTGTCTGGTATGTGATTAAATTTGAGGACCTAGAAATGTCAAGACAAATCTCATCTTATCTCATCTTTCATGCGAAGAAAAGCTGAACATACAGATTAACGCCACTGTTCAAAATCTCTCTTCTGTGAAGATCAGACATTAGTCGCACTTCCCTCCTCATACTCTTTGTTCTACAGTTGCCTTGATCTGTTCCTCAGGATCTAAGAAAAAAATGACAACCATTGATTTGGGTTTTGGAGGTCCCCCAGATCGCTTCACAGATTTTGGAAGCAATGTTGCTAAGGCTAACACTGATAACCCTAGTGTTACAGCCAAGTCCAACTGAGATCTGTGTCTTTCTGAGAAGATCTACTGGCATCTAAATAACACGTGAACAGCATGATTTATTAGATTATACAAAGCAAATTTCTGCACTCAAGCTGTATGTCCTTTATTGCCAAGTCATTAACTTTTCTCCCTTAGTTTCCTTTGAAGTTGAGATAAAATACTAAGTACTTAACATCTGTGAAGTACAATACAAATGACAACAGACACCGAAATTACACATTGCCCTGCACTGTAGTTGGTAGCCTCTCTTAGAAAGCTAGCTATTTCACTCTTGGAAATTCTAGGAAGTGCAAGCCAGGTACAGGTATGTGCCTCATGGACCTGTTCACAAGGAATCTAGCAGAACTGGAATTTGTATTCATGATATTCTCTTTGTAAAAGAAACACAAAATTCTAGTAAGACTTGCCAGGTCTGAACAAAACAGTGAATCCCTTCCATTGTCAGGCTGGCAGAACACATACTGGTGTATAAGACAGAAATTTGACAGTGGCAGTGAACAATTATTCTTCGTCTTCTACAGTGTGTTCTAACAAATTGGTATAATGGTCTGCTTAACTAATTGAGCTCTGTGTATATAGTAGATTATCTTTTATGGGATCTAATATATTTCAGCATCAGCTTCTACAATCGTAGGACCTTTGATCTTGATGGAGTTACTCCTGATCTTTATCTGGGTAAATCAGAAGAGGATAAGTGTCAAGATACATTGACCTTTTATGATAAAAAAGTAGAATGCTAGATATTATGTGGAAAAAAAGAAAGTAGTCTGACATTTAAAATTACTGGGTTTGGGGGTTTTTAGGGGTTTTAAATTTTGTTTTAATTTTGGAAACCCAGCATGAACACTAAACAGCTGGTTTTAATATCTTTTGACATACTTTTCCCTTGGGATTTGATTTCAAAAAGCCTTAAATCTACATCCTTAGAGGAATATATGCTCAAGAAACAAGTGTTATAAACCTCAGTCCATTCACTGTTATACCCATGAGAGTCAGCAACAAATAAGAGAAATCTGCCTTTTCTATTCACAGAAAACATAGGGTTTTTTTTTCCTCTCCAAAGAAAACAGTTATGCTCATAAAGATGTCAAAAACTAAGAAGGTTATGCTTTGGCTTCTAGCTATAACACTGTTAAGATTCAGACTCAACATATCACATCTCCAAAAAAGTGAAGTGATGAGATTCTGTATTTGAATTATTGAAGAAAATTCAGTTTAAAAACCTTGAGAACGTTGGTGCAATGCAAAGAAATGAGAGTATTTGCTCTTCTACACTCAGCTTTTTACCATAAATAAAATATGATAACCTCTTCTACAGAAGGACCATTGTACAGAATTCAACATACAGAAAAATGTAGTGAGTTTTCTTGAATACCAAGTATGGTGTGAATTTGCTCCCATCTGCATCAGCTGAAGGTTATGAGTTAAGCTGCTTGCTATAATTTGTTAAGTGGTAAATGGTAAATGTATAAATGTATAAATGACAACTACAAATAATTTTAATGGTATCTGACCCTTTTCAGGACTGACCAAGTAGAATTTGAAGAATATATTTTCTTGTAATAATGACATTATCAAAATTCCTGAAATAATATTTCTTCTTTTAGCAATTCTTGTTTTGATGAAACAAGATGTATACATCATAGATGTATAGAATCCCAAACACAAGCTCTTAATGTTTGTCGTGGTTGGCAACTAAGCACCACAGAGCCGTTCGCTCACCCTCTCCCACCCAGGTGGGATGGGAGAGAGAATTGGGAAAAAAAAAATAAAATTCATGGGTTGAGATAAAGACAGTTTAATAGGACAACAGAGGAAGAGATAATAATAATAATAATAATAATAATAATAGGATATATAAAATAAGTGATGCACAATGCAATTGCTCACCACCTGCTGACCAATGCACAGCCAGTCCCTGAGCAGTGGTTCTCAGCACCCTGGCCAACTCCCCTCGGTTTATATACTGAGCATGACGTCATATGGTATGGAATAGCCCTTTGGTCAATTTGGATCAACTATCTTGGGCTGTGCTCCCTCCCAACCTCTTGTGCACCTGGCAGAGAATGGGAAGCTGAAAAAGTCCTTGACTAGGGTAAGCACTACCTAGCAACAACTAAACCATCAGTGTGTTATCAGCATTC
The DNA here is from genome assembly GCA_013401315.1 of Balaeniceps rex. Lineage (NCBI taxonomy): Eukaryota > Metazoa > Chordata > Aves > Pelecaniformes > Balaenicipitidae > Balaeniceps > Balaeniceps rex. Next base: position 14,596 of record VYZW01015922.1, read on the forward strand.
TTCTCCTACTAAATCCAAAACACAGCACTATGCCAGCTACTAGGAAGAAAATTAACTCTATCCCAGCTGAAACCAGGACAATTTTCAATAACTGAAATGAAGAAAACGATGACTTGCCTAAATTGTCAATTTTCTCCCATATCACAAAAAACTTAGAAAAAGAACTTAAAAAAATCCTGTCTCTGCTCCTTTGATTTAAGTATTGGATGAAGCAAGAGTAAAATAGGTATACCTGAAGTTCATAGAATAATAGAACAGTTGAAGTTGGAAGGGATGTTTGGAGATTGCCCAATTGTTGTGTTCTAGCCCTTGTTGGCAACAAACCACCGCACAGCCACTGGCTTGCCCTTCCCCCTGCAGTGGGATGGGGGAGAGAATCAGAAGGGCAAAAGTAAGAAGACTCATGTGTTGAGATAAGAACAGTTTAATAATTGAAATATAATAATAGTAATAGTAATAATAATAATAGTAGTAGTAGTAGTAGTAGTGCTAAAAATTGTAATGAAAATGAGAACAAAGAGAGAGAGAGACAAACAAAACCCAGGGAAAAGAAAACAAGTGATGCAACCACTCACCACCCGCCGACTGACACCCAGCCAGTCCCTGAGCAGCGATCGCTGCCCCCCGGCTAACTCCCCTCGGTTTATATACTGAGCATGACGTCATATGGTATGGAATAGCCCTTTGGTCAATTTGGATCAACTATCTTGGGCTGTGCCCCCTCCCAACTTCTTGTGCACCTGGCAGAGCACGGGAAGCTGAAAAAGAAAGTCCTTGACTAGCCTAAGCACTACTTAGCAACAAGTAAAACATCAGTGTGTTATCAGCATTCTTCTCATACTAAATCCAAACCACAGCACTATGCCAGCTGCTAGGAAGAAAATTAACTCTATCCCAGCCAAAACCCTGACAAGCTGTTAAATCTGCAGAACCTCCAATAGTATTCAGCTGCACACACAGAGACATCTGGTGCCACTTAAAGCAATGTATGACATCTCAGTCATGTATACAAAGATGGCAGCTATGACATGGCTATGAAAGATCTGTGCTCTTCTAGGGTAAAGGCTGGAAGTCAGGCAGTATACAGGATCTAAATCACCTGTCCAGGGCACACACAAGTGACTAAAGACCAGACTGGCTGTGGAACCACAGTGACAATGTTCCATTGCACCTAAAAGGATACTAAACACACGATTTAATTTTCTAACATAATCAGATCATCATGACATTTGTGCTGCTAACTTACCAGTCTATGACATGCACATAGATCCTGCATCTTGCCTGTTGGCTCCATGTAGATGTCCCTGACAATACAAGGGATCTCAAATAACAGTATTTGTCTGTGTCTAGACTACTGAACTGAGCCTAAATTTTGGTCTACCATTTGGAGCTGTCCCATATTCCTAGAACTGTTTTGCTGCCTTAGGAATCGATAGAAATATGAGGAAAAGAATTAAGTGCCAACACTTTTGATCCTTCTATTAGCTAAACTGAATGCCGTTGTTACTCCTGGAGTTCATGAAACTATTTCCCTTAATTAGAATGAGAAGCACTTTGAACAACAACATTAGTAGTACTAGCTGACAGTAAATCTTGTTCCCTTTAAAATGAAAATATAGTGCTGCTATGCCTGGCCACCTAGTAGCTGGTCATTTAATTCGCTGACTGGAGGTGGATTTAAATGCCTATATTTATGTACCCAACCTAATAAATGTAAGTCTGTAACCCACTGAACATTCATGAGGAGTAAGTGACACACCTAGTAATGAAATTAAGGATTCTGACATTCCTTTCCCTTTGCCAGAATTAAACTACAACAATACCTTCAGGAAAAGGTGTAATAGTTGTGCTTCATCCTTGCATTCTTCTAAGCAGAATTATTAATGTATCATAAATGATTGGGACTGGTTTTATAATTTTTTAGATAATAACGTCCAGAGGAAACTTAAAACAGCTATAAGAACAAATAATTTTTTTTGCTGATGTGTTCAGCCTTAAGGAAGTTTAAGGAAGTCTTGCTTTTATCCCTCCAGAAAAAGAACTTTTTTCAATAATGCTGTTAGAAGATTTGCAAATGATAGACTTCTTAGAGAAAAATAGAAGTAAAAGTATTCTCCTTCCATCCATAGTTATTACCACACCCCCATATTACTCTTTCTATTAATGGAATTTTGAAGAAAATTAAGATGTGTTATTAATTCAATTTAATATTTTCTAATTTCTCTGCTAGACATAACAGAAGTCCTAATAGATCAAAATCTAAGCTTATTTATTGTATTTAAGGCCAGATGTAACAAATTCCATCATCTTGTTTAATATCCTGAATACCAGAAATTAGAATTCTATTCACTGTATTCTGTCATGAGCTCATTAATATATAGTAGTGATTGATGAGCGATGGAACTTGACTAGTATTAAGAAAAAAACTATAAACAAGTTTTTAATTTCTACATAAGTTAAACAAAATGTAAATGCAACTTGCAACACTACATTGTCTTTCAACATCACGTCAAATTGTCTTAGAGATCAAAAGGTCATTCCGTTTAAGCAATGTGCAAATACTTGAGTCTTAGAAACCTGACCAGTGGGCACTTTTTTATATTTCTTTAATAATTTCATCAAGTGCAATTACTTGCATTGTTGATTGCAATATTGTGAAGAACCTATTGAACATATAACTTTATTAGAGTAAGTAAAAAAAGATTTTTGAACAATATAGAAAACAATAAAGATGAGCTGTAGGAAAGGAAAATCATTAATCCATGGCTGCTTTGGAAGCTACATCAGGATGTTGATTCTGGGAAGAGGTTAGCGGGAAAGACTTGTTATATGGTCGTTTTCTATAGGAGCTTTGCAAAGCAGCTACAAATTAGCCCCAAAATGTTAGCTTTCTTTGAGATTTCTGTGTTCCACTTATGGGACATGTGCTGAATGTGCTATGTAACTGCCAAAAGAGAAAAAACGCTGGACAACGTAAAATTGATGAGAAGCCTAGACGTGAAATCTTGTCCTCTTTGAAGTCAGTGGAGCCAGGATTTTACCTCATAAAGCTATTCAGATTACTTAGAAATTGAACTTCCATGGACCTTCTTATGAGACCAGGTTGTGAAAATGAAAGTGTGAATCCTATTCTCAAAAGTGTTGTAACAATTAAGCTCTTTTATTTGTGCAGAGAATTCTGACAAGGTACCCATAAAAAAAAATCTGTTGGATAGCGGGCTTGATGATTACCAAGATGCTTGTTAATTTCCAAGTGTAGAACGTATTTTAACATTATCCAGAAAAAACAAACAAACAAACAAACAAAAACCCACAAAGTTTTGTAAAATACAGCCATCTTTTTAGCATATTAAAAATATATATAAATCTTGAGTTTAAATATTTCACAGTCATAAGGGCATATAAAAGTTTCAGACTTTCTAATATGGTTTATTAGAAAATGTATGTTAGAGAGAATAACAATAAATGAAAATAATTTGAAAACATTTTTTTCTAGAAAGCAGTTGGTTCTTTATTATATTAATCTTTAGAATTTATGAGTAATGTTCAAAAATTTTGTCTTTAAACACTTCTTTGTGAAATTGATAGTGTCAGTGTTTAATTGAGTTCCATCACATAAAGAGATTACTAAGCCACAAATTAAATGTTAAAAGTAGAACATAATCTACTATTCTGGTTGTATCAGGTTTGCGGGACAACGTTTTAGTAGTGGAGGGCCTACAGGGGTGGCTTCTGTGAGAAGCTGCTGGAAGCTTCTCCTATGTCTGATAGAGCCAACGCCAGACAGCTCCAAGATGGACCCGCCACTGGCCAAGGCTGAGCCAATCAGCAACAGTGGTATCGCATCTGTGACAGCATATTTAAGAAGCTGGGCGTGGCGGCAGAAATCTGCACAACTGCAGCCAGGAGAGAGGACTGAGAGTATGAGAGAGAAACAACTCTGCAGACACCAAGCTCAGTGAAGAAGGAGGGGGAAGAGGTGCTCCAGATGCCAGAGCAGAGATTCCCCCTGCTGCCTTTGGTGAAGACCGTGGTGAGGCAGGCTGTCCCCCTGCAGCCCATGGAGGTTAACAGTGGAGCATATATCCACCTTCAGCCCTTGGAGGACCCCATGCTGGAGCAGGTGGATGTGCCCGAATGAGACTGCGACCCTGTGGGAAGCCTGTGCTGGAGCAGGCTCCTGGCAGGACCTGTGGACCCGTGGAGAGAGAGGAACCCACGCTGGAGCAGGTTTTCTGGCAGGACTTGTGGCCTTGTGGGGGACCCACACTGGAGCAGTCTGCTCCTGAAGGACTGCACTCAGTGAAAGGGACCCACGCTGGAGCAGTTTGTGAAGAATGGCAGCCTATGGAAAGGACTCATGTTGCAGAAGTTTGTGGAAGAGTGTCTCCTGTGGAAGGGACCCCATGCTGGAGCAGGGGAAGAGTGTGAGGAGTCCTCCTGTTGAGGAGGAAGGAGCAGCAGAGACAACGTGTGATGAACTGACCGCAACCCCCATTCCCCATCCCCCTGCACCACTGGTGGGGAGTAAGTAGAGAAACTGGGAGTAAAAATAAGCCTGGGAATAAGGGAGGGGGTGGGAGGAAGGTGTTTTAAGATTTAGTTTTTATTTTCTCATTATCCTACTCTGATTTGATTGGTAATAAATTAAGCTAATTTCCCCAAGTTGAGTCTGTTTTGCCCATGATGGTAACTGGTGAATGATCTCTCCCTGTCCTTATCTCGACCCACAAGCTTATCATTGTATTTTCTCTCGCCTGTCCAGCTGAGGAGGGGGAGTGATAGAGTGGCTTTAGTGTGCACCTGGCATCCAACCAGGGCCAACTCACCACACTGGTGTAAGTTTCAAGCTTTTTATTTTATATCCTACCTCATTGTTTTCACATTCTATTCTTTATTATGAAACTAATTTTTTTTTTCAGAAACTTCCCATGCTATTTCTTCTGAAATAGGTAACATTTTTCACTTTATCTTTTCAAAATGCCAATAAAAACAAAGAAGATGATAGAATAATACTCTTTTTGAAAGAAAATTACCATTCTTTTCCACAATATTGGTTTTTTTCATCTGAAAAGGTCACCAGGTATATCAATGAGAAGCAAAATTTAAAAATGTGTTAATCATGCATGCTTTGCAGTAAAAAGAAAACAAGTCTTGTTTAACAAAGTCTGACAAGCTTTCTATGAAAGAAGTTTGCTGAAGACAGGATATATTCCATGGATTTATTTTTCACTACTTGGTTCTGTTGTATTCAGTAAAGATGTCAGTCTTAAAATTAAAATCAGGGCTAATCGCCCATCTAAAACTGTGCTTCACACGTTGCGTTATGACACCATGTAGTGGGTTGACCGTAGGTAGAAGGTAAGGCCTGCACAGCTGCTTGCTTACACACACACCAGCGGAATAGAAGAGAGAACAGGAAGAGCAAAATTGAGAAAACTTGTGGGTCATGATAAAGACAGTTCAATAAAAGAAAGCAAGGCAAGGCAAGGCAAAGTACAGTGAGGCGAGGTGAGGCAAAGGCGACGTGAGGAGAGACAAGGCAAGGCAAGGCAAGCCAAGGCTAGGTGAGGCGAGGCAAGGCAAGGCAAGGCAAGGAAAGGAAAGGAAAGGAAAGGGGAAAGGAAGCAATGCAAAGGCATTCATCACCTCCCACAAGCAAACAGATGCCTAGACAGTCTCCAAGCAATAGCAATACCTCCCCTCCCACATTCCTGCACACCTACTCACTGTGGGCGTTGGTGTGGGGGCAGCAGAGTGAGAAACAGAGAAGGCCTTCAGATTGTGCAAACACTGCTCAGCAATAGCTAAAATGCTGGTGTGTTATCAACACTATTTTGGTTACAAAACCAAAACATAGCACCATACGTGCTGTTATGAAGAAAATTAGCACCATCTCAGCCAGACACAGTACAGACCATAACTTCACAAATTCAGAATTAATTTTTCCACTTTCAGCAACATATTTTAACTTTGCAGATATTTTAGAGAAAACTAAATAAATACTTACGTAAGAGTAGAACATTGTTTTGTCCAAGTTAAAGAAAAAGTTTTGTTTTCCTCTTCATTGAAGTGTACGATATCCATAAGTTTTTGCAGAAAAAAAAGGTTTCAGGGCAAAATGGTAACATGGTTGCCTTTGTATTGGAATGTGATTGTTGTTGTTCCAAATCTCCAAATTCATTTGAGTTATCAACATTGAGGTTCCTAGTGGTCAGTTTGCAGATGCTTACGGGAGACTTCTCTAGTTAGAAGGTAAGCTGGTTGTCTAATGACTCAAGGATATCCCAGGATCTCCAGACAATTATTTGTTTTTTGGAACACTATGTTCATTAAGATTTGTAAATTCTCTATTCAAAAAATAAATGGTAACTGAAAAAAAAAAAAATTGGGCACTGTAGAAGTGTTTAATATAAGCAATGCTTCCTTTGAGAGAATAATTTTCTAGGCTTTCCTAGACAACTATAAAAAGATAAAGTCTACCAATACATTCTTCCTTGCTTGTTTCCTCAATTTTGCTAAGTGTTCTTTGTGATATTGTTACAGATCTGTAGCTTGTGCAGTGCTTCCTGAGGCTTCACTTTGAGTGTATCTAAACATGAATAATCTTTTTCCTTGCTTGTTACCTTTTGAGAGCTTCCTTCCTTGCTAATTCTTCTGGCAACTTTATTATTAAACGATAAACATTAATTGTTCCTCTCTTTTAGCCTTATCAACTAATACCAGCTGGAAAGTATTACATTTCATTGTGTACTTGAAACTGTTTCATCCACTTGTTCAAGCAAATCTTCAAAGATTTGACCTCCTAGCACTTCTGCATGCATTCTGGACCTTTTTTCATATTCATTACATCTTTGTATGCATGTAATAATCATTTTTATCAATAAATATTGGGGTTGAAAGTTAGTCCATAATCAGCAGCTATTGGTATTCATTCTTTTATTTGTTAATCATTTAACTGATGTGAAAGACTTTTATAACCCTCAATTTGATCATGAAAAACTAAGACGATAATTATTTTGCTGTGTGTGACACAGATGAATAACCTTTAAATTTTTCATAAATTACTAATTGATCACCAAGACTAGGTATCTGTCTTTTTCCATCTTTCACAGAGGGCATAAATAGATCAATTCAAACTGGTATTTTTTAACCATGTTTAGAGCATCTTGTTAAAAAAATAGGTAAAGCCATCATTCTGGATTAGAATCATACCCTTATTTTCAAATTATATTTTTTTCTTATTGCATCTGAGCATTTACAGAATACTTAGCACAGACTGATAATTTTCTTCCTTGATGAGTCAGAAATTTCAATCACTTTCTCTTTCCTTGATATCTGCTTTGGCCTTTTGAAGTCCACTATAGAAAATTCTAACTGCCTAATGTAATTTTGTTATCATTTTCCAGACCAAAGGTTTAAAGAGGTTGACATTAATATTTGGCATGTGTTTGGCTATGACAGATATAAATGAGCATTTACAAAAGGACTACAGGAATATCTATATGTAGTGCACTAAATAGAGATATTAGATATAGCTGTCACTGAAGAAAGGAGTAAAACAGTGGAAACTGCACTTCCACAGTTATGCAGTATCTAAACTAACATGTTATGAATTTCTTTAAATATCTCTGTCATGAGCTCTACAGTTCATAGGCTAAACTTAGAAACATATGTCTTATTTACTTCTAACAGATATGAAGTAGTATTGATCTTTAGGAAGTCACGTAGGAAGATTCCTAAATGCTCTAGGCTCTTTAAAACAGTTCAGTGATAGGTTCTTTTTTTCCTATATAAATTAGAGTGCTAAGGCTTTCAAACAGATTTGAAGTTGCTGATCCTCTACTGTGTGCTTTGGACAGAAAGCTTATACTGTTTCCAGAAGAACAACAGTCTTAGTTTGAAAGTCAAAGGCCTGAGGCATAAGTATGGAAATTAAAATCTTGCATTAACAAAAAAAAGGTGACTAATTACCCATGACTTTTAAATACAGAGAACAGGTCAACAGAAAGAGTAAGCCTCTACAACAGTGAACAAACTTCTTACAGAACTTGTCACAGTTTATTTTCTCTGAAAATAACAGAGGAACTGAGTTTCTTTAAAAAGCATAGTCACCTGAGAGGTGACTGACTTATTTTTTCCAGGTTAACTTCTAACATCCATTTCCAATTTTTTTTTTCTAATCTATGACTGTATTGCTGTGTTTTACACATTTACACAGCTTTTCACACAGGGCTGACAACAGTAGTTGGAAGTAGAGATTACTGACTCACTTAACATTAAAAAAGAGAAAGCATTTACCAAATGTGTTGCCATTGTGAACCACGGATTCATCACTTACATAGCTGAAAGCTACAGAAAAATTAAAATAGCTACGCTATGGAGCAAAACTGGTGTTGATGTAATTAAGCATGTGTAAGCAGCAGCCACAGAATATTTCTATTATTCAAATGGCCTTAAACACAGACTTTATATGTCAATAGGTCCATTATCCAGCCTCAAGAATATTAGTTCTAGTACTATTCCTTTGAAAATTTTCTTTTTCTGGGGTAAAACTGAAATACCAGTTTGTAACTATTTTATAAGAGAACAGTGAATGATTAAAAAAGTACTCCAGTAAAAAGAAAAAAAAAAAAGAGCCAACACTTGGTAAAGAGAATCACTGTATTGTCCCTCTTGTTCATATGCACCTGCAAAATCAGGAATTTTGCATTTATGCTGGTTGATTTCCATTTATTAGGGAAATAGTTAATTTTATTAGCATCCGTATTTGCTTTTTCTTCCTTTTAGAATCTTTATCTTTATCTTTATTTTTAGAGTAGCACAGATCTAAAGTCTCATTTATTTAGCTATTCTATAATGTAAACAACTCACTTTCTCTTGGACACTACCTGTCTATTTAATAGACTTTTGACTGTTATTTGTACATTTGTAGGATCACATTTCTCACCTTTTACATTTTAGACCCCTCCAAACTTGCAATTTTAATACGGTAGCCTTTACATTTTTCTAATGTATAATACTCATAGTACTTGTCTTTATTCATTTAAGTAATTACAACTAATTTCATAGAATTTCAAACTGTATGACAGAAGTCTGAAACTTCTAAAGCTGTTCTGTTCTTTTTCCTTGCTATGCTTTCCTTAGCTATATATTCACATATTCCTTTGGTAAATCTGGGATCACGTGAAAAGACGAAACTATGCTCAGCATTTGTGTTTTCCTCTTTCTTGCTGCATATTTTTTTTATCATAGGAATGTAGAAATTCTATGTTTCATAACATAAACTTCCCCATACCACATTCTACTCATCTTCACCGCTGAAGTCAGACATGTATTTTTCAGTTGTGTTCGCTTGTTTCTTTTTCTTTCTTGAAAGTCCCATTTGTTTTTTTCAGTATTTTTTCTGTATTAAAATTACAATACTAAAATGATATGTCTTCTTTCTTGGATCATGGACTGTTTTCATCCATCCTTCGCATGTATATTATGACACGAAGTAGAATTAATATACTATACCTTCCAAAAAATATGATTATACTCCGTATCCTAATATAATGCCCCTCAACATTTCTGGGTTCTTTTTAGTATGCATCACCACAAACACTCCATTTTTTAAATTTGAATTTTCCATTCCTTCAGCTAGCTTCCAGATCCATCCCATGCTTTTTTTCTATAAAGGGCAGCCTACTGAAGGGGAAATAGGGTTTAGGTGGTGTTTTTCCAAATGTTATACAAGTGTCTTCATAAAAAGATCTCAAGAGNTTGTTTCGTTTTGGTTTTTAATAGAAGTTTACAAGTTATCACAGTTGAACTTGGTCTGGAATACTAACATTCATATCCAGGTGTTTTGCCTTTTTTCAATCCTCATCTTCATTGTCAACAACCATGAATTTATCACAGAGAAGTGTGAGAAAAGAGNTTATACAAGTGTCTTCATAAAAAGATCTCAAGAGTATGCACAACTGAAACTCGGACAATTTTTATTCCATTCTTGGTTCCATACATTATTCCTAAGTCTAAAAATATATACCCTTGTAATTATATGATCTCATCTTCAAAACATCCCTGTGTTAGGTAAGTTTACCTTAAAATAACTCTTTGTGTCCATTTTGGCATTTCAGTATTACCGATGACACCAATGGTTACTTTCTAGACCTTGCTTTTGTGCAATCTCAGAATTTGTTATCTTGCTGGCTTCCTTTTCCATGATATTAAAGACAATATCATCTTTGTGCTCCCTGCATTTCGTGTCAAGAAGTTAAATGTCAACTTTGTCTCTATCTTCATATATTTAAGATTTATTATGTTTTATTGGGGGGGGGGGTTGGTGTTTGTTTGATTTTGTTGTTTGGTTTTGGTTTTTAATAGAAGTTTACAA
>VYZW01015924.1:2707-18990 GCA_013401315.1 Balaeniceps rex
AATCGGTTTTAGTTTTTCGTTTAGTTTAATGATTCCAGAGACCTAGTTTTCTCCCGTATGGTCTATACTACCATAAATCACAGGAACCGAATCCCCCTTCTCATTTACCCCACTAGATTATAAAGTTAGTAAATTGGAATAGCCTGAAATAAGAATTTGGCCTGGGTTTTTGAAGACGATCTATACTACCATAAATCACAGGAACCGAATCCCCCTTCTCATTTACCCCACTAGATTATAAAGTTAGTAAATTGGAATAGCCTGAAATAAGAATTTGGCCTGGGTTTTTGAAGACGATTGAAAAGGGCGAAAAATCTGATTAGTTTATACTCTAATGTAAGCTTTATGAATATATGGAGAACTTTAGAAGAAATAACAATCTTACACAGCTCATACTCAATCCTGAAATATTTCAGTAGTTCCAACTGTTTTTGGATGTGTATCTGCTTGCATCTTAGATGTAAGGGCTCAGATAAATAAGAGTTTCTTGTTTGAATACAGCATGAAAAACATAAACTTGTTTGCAGGCACATCCTTTCAAAATTAATAGGAACATTATATTTAAAAAAAATTTATTGGTATAATATGTAAAGGTTTGAAACCTGGTATTTTACATTCATATTGACAGTATTCCCTTAACAAGTAGTCATATATCACAAAACTCTTTTATTACAAAATGCTTTAAAGTTTAGTATGCATACAAACTTTTATCAGAAATTACATATCACTGTAAAGGAATTAAGGTTTTGATTCAATGTCCTGTGAAACCAATGCAGTCTTTACACCCATAATGTACTTGTGATGGCTATTTGAGTATAAAAGACTGAAGGAAACACTCTTCCTAAATTGGTTTAAATTTGCTAAAATTAAATAGAAAGTAGCTAATGGAGATTATTGTGAAAGAGAATGTAATTAACATGTTCTATCAAACCAGTTCTTTGAGCAGTTAAAGAAATAGGATAAACAGATTTTATCTAAACTCAGTAACAATGTATATGAGACAAAAAAGAACTATGTAGGCAACATTAAGGAAATTATAGTTCAGAACAGGAAAATTAAACATTGAGAATTTGAGGTCTGATTTCATTGTAAGAAAAAAGTTCTTTTGCATATTTGTTCCAATATAAGCTTATGAACTGAACATTTACGGTCTATAGCCTCCTCTCAGGCTGGAAGGAAATATTAGCATGCAAATATAGTTAAACTAACTGCGTGTTTTAAGGTTTGCCTGTGTGTGTCTCTCCCTCTCTGTGCCTCTCCTTGTCTTTCTCATGTTTAGAAACAATAAAAACACCCACATAGGTAGCCCTATTTACCTCTTTCCCTTACCGCTAAAATAGTTGAATACGTCTTTTGCAATTTCCACCTAAGTCAATTTTGCCCTAGATTCTCTAGCTTTTTTCAACAGGACTCAACTAAAACTACCTGCATAAAGCCTCCTAGTCAAATCTCTGCATACTCATTGCAGTAGTCTTGACCCCCTCTAGTTCCCATTTTTTGTCCTTTCCTAATTCTGCCTGTTCTCTTCTCTTTACAGCTGCGGGATATTCTGCCCTGGCTGCTGTGTATTGTCCTCTGGCTTTCTCTCTGCTTCTGCTGGAAGGCATTAATGTTCATCATCTCTTTTCTGCCTGTGCTGGGTCTTGCTGGGATGAAGTTATGAAGTCCACTTTCTACGTACAGCCTGTATGGTGCTGTGCTCTGCGTTTATGGCTAAAACGCATTTAATAACACACGACTATACTGCTGAGCAGTGCTGGCACAGCAGCAGTGCCTTCTGTTTCTCTCTTCACTGCCCCCACCCCACAAAAGTGAGTAGGCTGGGGGTGTGCAAGAATCTGGGAGGGGACATAGCTGGGACAGCTGACCCCAACTGACCAAAGGGATATCCCATACCATATGACATTGTGCTCAGCAGTAAAAGCTGAGGGGAAGAAGGAGGAAGGGAGGGACATTCATGGTTATGGCATACGTCTTCCCAAGCAACCATTAGGCATGCTGAGGTCCTGGTTCCCAGGAAGCAGCTGAACATCTGCCTGCTGATGGCAAGTAGTGAATGAATTCCTTATTTTGCTTCACTTGCATACACAGCTTTTGCTTGTCTTATTAAACTCTCATTGTCTTAACGTACAAGTATTTTTGCCTTCCTTCAATTTTTTTTCTTCCAATATCCTGGGATAGAGGAGTGAGCAAAAGGCAGGGTGGGAGTTTAGCTGTTGGCCAAGGTCAACCCACCACATGGTCTGTTGTTTTTCCAGTCTGGATTTGTGTCACCTAATTAATGATACAAATTTATCTTCTGTTCCTATATGAGTTACTCCCAAATGTCCCATTATCATCTTTTCTGTCCAAAAAATCTCCAGACTATAATCATAATTTTTCCTCATGGATATCTATTTGAACACAGCTAAAAAAAGTCTCTAACTCCTCCCTTACATGAAAATTTACTTGTTACCATCTTCCTTGATAACTGTGAATACCTGTGACATCCTGCCTGTCCCTCAGGTCCGTAAGAAGAACATCATCTTTGAGTCTTTGCAGTGCTTCATGGATAAGCTATGCCAAAATCCTGAAAATTATTTTTCTGTAAGAGTAACAAAACATAACCCTTTTTATCCATTACAACATCCATCCAAGTTATTATTACACTTCAGCTTCCATCACATCCTTTCTCCAGACAAATTCTGTCTTGACCCAATTGTATCCATGCTGATGCAAGGACCATTTTTCCAAGAAAATTTAGTGGCCACTGTTTAAACAACTACAGTCTAATCTATCCAAAATTCGTAATTAGACAGATTATCAGAACTATAATAGACACGCATTTAGACCTTCATTCAGCAAAGTACATGTAGTCAGAAAGGTATTTAAGCATATGCTTAAACAGATGGTAAGACAGCATTTAATGAACTACTGAAGCATAAACAGGGCCTAACGAGAGAATATTTTCATGACATTTCTTCAGCTGCCCTTAACACACACTTTCATAAATAATGAATCAGACGGCTATTATCAGTTATTGTGATTTTCTGGAAAGATTGCAAGATTTAAAAAAATGTCTTGCATCTTCTTCATGGTTCGTTGTGATATGGTAGCACCAAGTACAACTCTAGACCCATTAAGTTATGTGATATATGCAGTGAGATAGATCAAGCAGCATATTCAGTGTGATGAATACATGAGAACGCAGCAGATAACTTTGACAGGAAAACTGGTTTACTAGGGCTGGTTGAACACTGCAAAACAGTGTCTATGAATATTTATTTAATACTGAATTGCTATCTGGTTCAACCACATTTCTTCTTAAGTCCTATTCATGCACATTTGTGCAGGGAAGCTTTAATTCTCATAAATTCTGATAAAGGGTTGTCCAGTATATTCACAGGTGACCAAAAGCATCTGTGTAAGAAAAATTCTTCACTTTATTAAAAATACTCAGTTATCTGTACAGTCAGCAACCATAATATAACAATCATCTAGAAGATGCAGGAAAGAGCCCACAGTCTTTAATGTTTAAATAGCATTTCTACAGAACATATGTCACACGTCTAGGTTCCAGATAACAAATGACCTGAATGTCCACCTACTTACAGTTTGATGATACTTCCAGACATGTAGAAGAGCTGTGAAACAGCTTAATATGGAAATAACTTATACCTTAAATTTCTCCTCCTTTTGTACAAGTGAAAATTGCTACATCAGCTGAAACTAGTGAATAAGTATGTTCTCGAAGAAGAGCAAAAAAAGTGCTCAATTCATGTTGAATATTCACTATGACTATTTAGTTAGCTCCTATCTGAAAGATATTAGTCTAATGCTTTTTCAGTATCCACCACTTGGTCTTGTCTATTGCAAACCATTAAGGAGACACAATTCTAGCAATAATGGAAAAAGTAAGCTCATATATAATATGACACATGTAGTCTACACTAGGTATCTTTCCTGACTACAGTGACTTTCTGTAACTGTTAAATACAATTCATGCCCAGTAAGACAGAAGATACTCAGTACTTTTCTGAATCAAAGGAACAGAAAAGGGAAAGAAATGGATTACCTGTAAGAGTCCTACTTAATTTGATTTTCCCACATTATCTTTGCTTTGCTTTAGATATGTAAATGAGTTAAGATTTGAAAAATCATTTAGAATTAGCAGGAATTGTATCTGTGCCTTGAGAGAAGAATAGGCCCCTACTGTTTATAATTGATTCATTAACAGTGCGTACAATATTGTGGGCAGATCTTTAATTGCATTAGGTTCTGATGAGAGTCTGTCTCACCATTTCTCACAGTGTTTACTTTTTTTTCTTCAGATGACAATTTTATGGTGTGCTTAGGTGTGCATTATGTGCCTGTGGAAGGACATTTCAGGCTCAGAAGGACTTTCTCTCCTGTCACATCTGTATTCTTCAAACTAGAATATAGTGGAATTTCACTTCCTATTTCTCACCTGTTCTGCCCTGTCAGGGTATTCACACTTCTGAGGTGGGCCCTAAGGATCCCCATATAAAGCATGGAGTGACTTAATTGAAACAAACAAACAAACAAACAAAAAGGGTTTCTACAAGCCAAGAAGGCACAGGGACTGTTCCTACCTAGCACAAAATGCCAATGAGAAGGACAGTGCTTTGCCTCACTTTCTCAACCATTGAGGTACCTTTTCCCAGTTAGTAGTCATGGTCATATCTTTTTACTGGATCTAGAAATCTAAGCTATGCCTACATAAAGACAGTGGTACTGCTACTTCCTAAATGCTCAAGTAGGTCAGAATATTAGCAGACTGAGATATAAGCTTTTACGCTTACTGAGATGTGTCACTTTCATTGAAACTCTTCCACTTTTTAAAAAATATTTAAATATTCATTGAGCCAAGGACAATGTGGAAATGACTCTATAGCCAATGAAGCAGCATAGTTTGTTGGAAGATTTTCATTCTGCTCTGTGCATCAGTGAAATCTAAGTATAACATAATCCCTGTGCTGATTTTTTTTTTCACATCTGAACTTTTATTACAATTAAACAACTTTCTTTTTCTCATTTACAACCCAAATGGGCCATCCCAGGCTTTTTCCATTTATTCCTGTGTGGCGGATTGACCCTGGCTGGATGCCAGGTGCCCACCAAAGCCGCTCTATCACTCCCCTTCTCAACTGGACAGGGGAGAGAAAATATAACGAAAAGCTTGTGGGTCAAGATAAGGACAGGGAGAGATCACTCATCAATTACCATACTGGCAAAACAGACATGACTTGGTGTCGTGGTTTAGCTCCAGTCAGCAACCAAGCACCACACAGCCGCTCGCTCACCCTCCCCCTCCCCGGTGGGATGGGGGAGAGAATCGGAAGGGCAAGAGTAAGAAAACTCACGGGTTGAGATAAGAACAGTTTAATAACTGAAATAAAATAATAATAATAATAGTAGTAGTAATAAAAATTGCAATGAAAAGGAGAACAAGAGAGACAAAAAAAAAACAGGGAAAAGAAAACAAATGATGTAACTGCTCACCACCTGCTGACTGACGACCAGCCAGTCCCTGAGCAGTGATCTCTGCCCCCCGGCCAACCCCCCCCAGTTCATATACTGAGCATGACGTCATATGGTATGGAATAGCCCTTTGGTCAGTTTGGATCAACTGTCTTGGCTGTGCCCCCTCCCAGTTTCTTGTGCACCTGGCAGAGCATGGGAAGCTGAAAAAGAAAGTCCTTGACTAGTGTCAGCACTACTTAGCAACAACTAAAACATCAGTGTGTTATCAGCATTCTTCTCCTACTAAATCCAAAACACAGCACTATGCCAGCTACTAGGAAGAAAAGTAACTCTAACCCAGCCAAAACCAGGACACTTGGGGAAAAACAGTTTAATTTATTACCAGTCAAATCAGAGTAGGAAAATGAAAAATAAAACCTAAATCGTAAAACACCTTCCCCCCACCCCTCCCTTCTTCCCAGGCTCAACTTCACTCCTGATTTTCTCTACCTCCTCCCCTCTGAGTGGCACAAGAGGACGGGGAATGGGGGTTGCGGTCAGTTCATCACACAGAGTCTCTGCCGCTCCTTCCTCCTCAAGGGGAGGGCTCCTCACACTCTTGCCCTGCTCCACCATGGGGTCCCTCCCGCAGCAAACAGTCCTCCACGAACTTCTCCAACGTGACTCCTTCCCATGAGCTGCAGTTCTTCACGAACTGCTCCAGTGTGGATCCCTTTCACGGAGTGCAGTCCTTCAGAAGCAGACTGCTGCAGCGTGGGTCCCCCACAGGGTCACAAGTCCTGCCAGCAGCCTGCTCCAGCGCAGGCTTCCCAGAGGGTCATAGCCTCCTTTGGGTGCATCTACCTGCTCTGGCGTGGGGTATTCCATGGGCTGCAGGTGGATATCTGCTCCACCATTAACTTCCATGGGCTGCAGGGTGACAGCCTGCCTCACCATGGTCTCACAGGGGTGGCTTCTGTGAGAAGTTGCTAGAAGCTTCCCCTATGTCTGATAGAGCCCAATGCCAGCCAGCTCCAAGACAGACCCACTGCTGACCAAGGCCAAGCCAATCACTGACGGTGATAGCGCCTCTGTGATAACATATTTAAGAAGGAGGAAAAAAAAACACCACATGGGGACACACAATGCAGCTGGAGGGAGGAGTCAGAATATGTGAGAGGAACGACTATGCAGACACCAAGGTCAGTGAAGAAGGAGGGGAAGGAGGTTCTCCAGGCACCAGAGCAGATATTCCCCTGCAGCCCGTGGTGAAGACCATGGTGAGGCAGGCTGTCCCCCTGCAACCCATGGAGGTCCGCAGTGGAGCAGATATCCACCTGCAGCCCATGCAGGACCCCATGCCAGAGCAGGTGGATGTGCCCAAACGAGGCTGTGACCCCATGGGAAGCACGTGCTGGAGCAGGCTCCTGGCAGGACCTGTGACCCCATGGAGAGAGGAGCCCACACTGGAGCAGGTTTGCTGGCAGGACTTGTGACCCCATGGGGGACCCATGCTGGAGCAGTCTGCTTCTGAAGGACTGCACCCCGTAGAAGGGACCCACGCTGGAGCAGTTTGTGAAGAACTGCAGCCCATGGGAAGGACTCACATTGGAGAACTTCATGGAGGACTGGGAGGGACCATATGGTGGAGCAGGGCAAGAGTGTGAGGAGTCCTCCAATTGAGGAGGAAGGAGCAGCAGAGACAACGTGTGATGAACTGACCGCAACCCTCATTCCCCATCACCCTGCACCACTTTGTCGGGGGAGGTAGAGAAAATCGGGAGTGAAGTTGAGCCTGGGAAGAAGGGAGGGGTGGGGGGAAGGTGTTTTAAGATCTGGTGTTATTTCTCATTACCCTACTCAGTTTTGATTGGTATTAAACTAAACTGATTTTCCCCAAGTCAAGTCTGTTTTGCCCATGACACTAATTGCTGACTGATCTCCCTGTCCTTATCTTGATCCATGAGCTTTTTTGTTATATTTTCTCTCCCCTGTCCAGTTGAGAAGGGGAGTGATAGAGCGGCTTTGGTGGGTGCCCGGCATCCAGCCAGGGTCAACCCACCACAAGGTCTAATCTTTGATGTCAATATTAAATATGTAATATAATCCTGATAATCAGATGAGTGATCCAGAACTAGTTGATTCTACATTACTGTAGAAGATCTGGATGGCTTGCAAAGAGCAAGAGTCATTTCCACAGGCTTGCAGCTTGTATGGCTAGCGAATCTGCTCATGATCACAGTTTCAGGACAACATTTAGCATAAATTATAAATGCACTCATCAATAGTAATGCCATCCTTTCAACAGTGGATTATGTCTGAAATAAACCACTTCCTAGCGGTTCAGAACTGCGCAGAGGAGAATTGCTCTCTTTTTGATTGTCAAGATGGCTTCAAACCTGAAAACTTACCTACAAACCTGAAAACTTATCTACCTCTTCCTGTGTTCACATGATGGAAAGTTTTCTTTCAAAAATATCTGTGCATGAATTACTCTGAACTTCAGCCAAGGCATGCCATATTTGAAAAACACAAGGTTTTCTGTTATGTTAAGAAGAAGGTCATTGTTGTACAAAGCGCTAGCACAAAGCAAAGAACTGAATTCCACTCAGAGGTAATAGTGATGATTTCAGGCAGACATCATTACTTATTATTCCCCGTTAAACTTCTGAATCACATTGATTCTAGTGTTTTCTCAGGGAGCACAGAGTTATACGTTGCTCTTCTCTAGTGTTACAGACTGACTTCCTTTCCTTTGGTTATTTGCAGCAAAACTTTATTTTGAAAGATAATTTACCCTTTATTTGATCACCTGGAATGAACATGTACTTATTTTATGTGAGGAAAAAAAGAAAGTTTTTCCAAAGTGATATTATTCTACTCTGCCCGCATACAGTAGTAAGTGGGAAAATATTCATTGATTGCAATGTGATCAGGGTTCCCATCCTCTCCCTTCAATTTGTGTGAGGTGAGAATTTTTTCCTTGAAAACTTTCAGGAATTCATTTTGTCTTGCTTCAGATACAGAATCAAAACACATCACTAAAACTTGAGGCAGAGATACATCTTTTCTGGAAAAAAGTAAAAGTAAAAGTCAAATGAACCATATGTAGCCAATGCTACAGTGATTTGATGTTAAAATAGTTTGATCTCAGTGGCAGTTTTGCTTAGTTAAGGGAAGAAGTATGTAAGATTGTGTTTTGTATCTGTTAATCTCCTATCATATATTTTAATTTGGGGTTTAGATATTTTTCTTGTCTCTTTTATTGTCTTTTTCTTTTGCAAAGGTTTTCATATGTCTATAAAATGAAATACTTGTGCTTGTCATTTCACATAGCCACCAAGAAACACCTGAAAGAAGCAGAAACTTTTGTGCATCTTGTGTAGACATGTATCATGTCTACACAAAGGGAAAAGGGGTACTGTCCTGGCAATACAGTGCCTTCAAAATCTACTGTTCATCCTGTGTGAAGAAACTCATGATTGTTTGACTTCCTGTGAGAGGTTTTGGGGTCTGAAGCAGCAATGATACAGGCTGCTACATTCTGGGCTTCAGACCCAAGAGGATTATTGTTGGCTGAGATGAGGTTTGAAGATGGTCTTCTCTGCAAAATAGTACAAAGGGGATTATTGTTGGCTGAGATAAACCTGGAGATGCTCTTTACAAAAGACTTATCCAACATGATTTGACAAACATCTTAAGGTTTCAAATGTTAATAGTCTAGAAACATTGAAATGAATTATTACTGAAGCATGAAATTTCAATTATTTGGATCATTGATGGGTTTTTCTGACATCTAAGCCATTCAACAGCAGTGATTTTACAAGAACAAAAATTTGATGACAAGAATATAAAATAATATTCCTGATGAGGTAATATAAAGTAGCCCTGATGATAGGAAGATGCATTTAATTCAACAGTGTGTATGACTGATGTTATTGCTTAACAGATGCACAGTTTCTGAAACACAAATTGCTGGTAGAATATCAACAAACAAAAAGAATTAAACTGTTTCTCTGTTTCTGAAGAATAAATATAATGTAAAGTATTATTAAAGCAGGCAGTTTTCAAGATCTTTAATTGCTTTGAGTGTTGTAAGCAATAAATAGAAAACACATAAAAAGATCATATACAATGTCTAGTCCACTTGCAGCAGTCATTCCCGCAAGATATCATAAAGGCTAAAATTCTGGCTTTAAGAAAAGATTAAAGGTTTATATAGTTGGTAATAAAAATTTTAGAAGAAAGGGGGGAGGGCAAGAGAGTGAGACATCTATTTTCAAGGGAACATATAGAAGTGAAGTGTTTAATTCCCACTAAAATCCAAGTTCCAGGTTTACATAGGTTTTATACAGATAGACATTAAAACTAGAAAACCCTTACAAAAAATGGAAATTAAACAAATTGAAAACAAATGACATTTTGGCATGGTGTACAATGCATAAGTAACCTATGGCATAAGGCCACTTCAAGCATGTATGAAAAAAGAGTGAAGCTGAATTGGAATTGCTACCTCTGAAACACCAGGAAAACCAACTAGGGTGAAATAATTTCCATTATTTCTTTTTTATTTCTTATCAGCTCTAATTACAGTTAATAATTTGAGTTGATCTAGAAGGTAGTTTCATCTATTTCTACATTTGTAGGTAAGGTTCACAAAGATTCATAGTTAGGAAAAAGATTCCTATGATTAGGCAGAAAAAATAGACTTGAATTTGTTGCTAAACTGCTCATACTTGTGAGCAGTAAACTGCTCACGTTTAAACTTTGAAGTATAAATTTATACCCGTAATTACATTTTCAGTAATCCATTAACATTCAGATCTGAAACATGGAACCCATTGATACATGATATGAAGGGAGGGAAGGAGGGAGGGGACAGGCTGGAAACAGAGTCATACACAGTCTAGGAAATGTAGCTGGATGACCACTCTGTGAATGGCAGAAGCACTCTGAGGTTGAGGGGTGGGGCTTCCTATTTTTTTCTTTTTTTTTAAACAAAAAGCTCCATTTGATAGCTCTGCTTTACCTTTTTTTAAGAATCAGCAGATAAATCCCAGATTTTGTAATTATTCTGATCTTCTTTTGTTGAATGATATAACTCCTGATGTTATCAATCAACCACAAAGAATTACAGTTATGAATGCAGAAAGAATGTACTTAAGTATTGTATTCTGTGGAGAGCAAAAATTAAAAAGAAATCGTCTCAGCAGACAGAGAAAAAGGTTAAAAGCTGTTAAGAGTTCATCCCAGGAATCAAGACTAAAGGAAAATTTTTGGCTCTTTGAAATACGAAGAGCAATTATGTGGTACTGCTGCACTTTGAAATGAAGGTTTGTTAATCTAAGTGACTGTGGTTTGGGTCAAAATGGAAATGCATTTTAAGCAGATGGAGCAGAAGTTGGAAAACAGCGTAAAATTATATATTCTAGGGATCTGAAAGAAAAAGAAACAAACAAACATAAATGTAAACTGAGAACAGGCTGTTTTGAAATGCATGGAAGCTAAAGAATTAGTGTGGATCCTTGCTTCATACAGAAGGCAGGTCCAAAAGTAGACTTTAACTAGTTTTGTTCTTGTTATCACAATTAAGTCCTCAATAATGAACTTGAAGACTAGGAAGAAATGAAAATCCTTGTGGTCATATTTGATCTAAGATTGAAAATTACTGACAGATTTATACTTGGAACTTTATGTTGCATAGAAAAATTAGGCCTGTAGAGAAGAATCATGAGGTAAATACTAGCGTGCAGGAATACTTTTTTCTTCTAGGAAATTCAGTTGACAAGTCATTCCAATGTCATTTTTGCAGAACAGGTACCATTACTTCCTTTGGTTTTTTTGCAGTGAAGTTAGCATCAGTGAATTGGAATCCAACAGGCTGAAGCTCTTCACCATGATTGACAAGTCCGGTATAAAAATAGGAATACTGTCCTATTCTGTTTCCCAAATGTATTCTTTGTTTCAGAGAAACAAACCTTGTGATTAGAATTCTTCAGATGTTTTCTAAGATCACAAAAAGAAGGCAAATTCATGCTGATTTTCATGTTGCTCAATGTATGTGTGGATTTTAGGTCTGTTTATCAGGATTTGTGACCTCCATCCTGCATTTGTAGCCATTGTGAATATATGAAAATTCAACCATTGACCCAGTTAGAGGGTTAGAGCCTATATGAGGATCGTCAATGACATTTTTAAGAGGTCTGAAGAAGAGGTGTTCATTACTAGTGACCTGGAAATGGGCATTTATCCAGTAACACAGTTAAGCACACAATAATGTTTAAATACAGTAAGTACATTCCACTGCAGTTAATATAACTATGTATATGACATAAATAAAACGCATGCTTAAATTCTTTGCTGGATCATAAAGTTCAGCTGAAAAACGATCAACTTCAATATCTTACACTGACCCCGTGACACCACTATTTCAGTTGCTTCATGGTAATTAAAAATGTTATGTGTTGTCATGAAAAACGTGTTCTCTGTAGGCAAGTCTTTTAGGTCTGCCCTCAGTATTAGAAGCATTGTATTTGCATATACCCATTGCAATTTGAGAGAGAAAATCACACTCTTATGACCCTGAAAAAGGCAAACAAAAAGGATGTCAAAGTTTAGTCAGGATCACCTCCAGTTATAGAGATTGTCCCTTTCAACACTTTCAAATGAATCGGAACCATGTTTTAAATGATCCTGTCATCCCTGTGGATACAGGTTTAGCTACCCAGGGTGCCTTTTTATTAATGCTTTCAAATTTCCCTTTGATTTGAGAAGCAACACAAATATTTCCTCATTATTCACTGTTCTTGCCATCCTTAGATGTTGGAAAGTTTATTTCTGTCTTAAGTATCTTTGAAGAGAGATTCTCTTCACCATCAGAAATGAAGCCGCCTAGAAGCACAAGCAAGCTTTGACAAACAAAGGATATTTCCCTTTTTACTATCTATTTGATAAGTGTTTCCTGCAACTTCCATGTGTTTCACTTTTTTTGGCCTACTGTGTGAACATTATTCCCCTGGTTAAAAATAACATCATGTTCACTTGGCTCACCACTTCTCCTGTGTTATGTGTGGCTTGTACTATCATTCAAACACAAAAATGAACAATCCCTCTCGCCTGCTTAGGGAAGTGTGCTCACTGCTCTTAAGCAAAGACTGAGAGTGCTGTCTTGAAATTATAGAACACTTGAGCCTGAGGAAGAAAAAAGCAGAACACTGAAGCCTTGGCTTTACACATATGTGTAGTCTAAATGACTTGTGAGGTGTTTTGGTGGATTGGGTAACTGTTCCCAGTTTCACTGCTTCTATGATCAGAAGACTTAGATCCCCTGACTTATCACATACCAAAAAGCCAGTGAGGCTTACCCAATAATTCCTGCATGAGGCATGAAATATCAAGTCTTCAGTGAAGAATACAAGTTTACATTCTTTTACTGCAACAGTTAGAAAATACAGACCTCACTTCCAGTCTAAACTTACATCATTTACCCTCTAGAGGTGCCATTTCTTGTATGTTAGAAAGCCACGAGTTATTAAACAATTCTTTCTGATTACTTTGACTTTTATTTCAGATAAATAGAAAAAAGCTTCTTAACACTTTCCAGAATTCAAAACTTTCTGTAACTGCTCATCATGCGCACACTAAAACTGATGCTACGTTTTAGTCACAGATACAGCAGTTCATGATGGGATCACAGAAGTGGGACTCCATACAAATAAGCATTTTAGCACATGCCTGAAAGGTCTTTAAAGGAGTATTGAACCAATAAACAAGGACTGTAATGTCTCAAGATGTGTTTTACTCTACCATGATAAATTATACTGTGGTCTGGCAAGATTTATGAAAACCGAATCTGCAAGTCATTCAGATGTAAATACAAACTCACATGGATACTTGTAGAATGTTAAGTTTGGCTTACAGAAATGACCATGGAATTAAAGAGAGGTTTGCAAAATGAATTCATTGTTTAAGTGAGAATGAATGTCCCCAAATACTTCTCTGCTATATTTGTCCAGCACTAGTCATTAACTGCCCAATTTTGATTCAGCAGTAGATTGCATCTTGATGCAGTATTATTCTGTTGAACTCAAATCTTAGTTATGCAGTTTTGCTTCTTTGCTTTGTTACAAAGAAGTATTTGATTATGTCATATAACCTGAAGAAAGAAATGCTTTGTTCTATTTTAAATATTGGAGAAGAAAGTAAAGTAACTCATCAATTAAACTGTTGCAGATGTCCCAGGTGGATTTGTGTTGTGTTTTGTTTGGCTCCCCACTTCTACCTTTTAGTCACCAATGCTTCTTTGGGAAAAAGCTTGTGCTACATTTATATGTGTCATTGCAGTGGAATGAGCCATCAAAACAACCTATATCAGGCTCACTTTTGGGATTTACATCAAAACAGCCTGTATCAGGCTCACTTTGGGGATTTATTGTTATTTATCAAGGTATCTTATTATTTTAATATAGAGTTTATTGCTTTAAGCATCAGTCAGTTCCTGCATGTATTCATAATGAAACAAAGACAGCTCAAAAATGCTAACAAGACTAAGGGCAAAATTTAATTTTCCAACAAGTTCAAAATTTTGGGGAAGCTGTGAAATTTCTTTTTGTGGTGAAGACAGAGTAGGAGGAGAGCTGGGGGGGTGAGCAAAGTGTGAGGGAATAGGGGGAGGCTATGGGAAAAGCATATGGGAAGCGTTTTTCTTTCTTTTCGTATCTTTCTTTTCTTCCCTTCCTTGGTTATGCTTGCCTCTTGGCCAAGCAGCCCACCTTCTGTTTTTCTGGCAGCCCTTTCTCTCCTTGTGCAACTCTGCGTAGCACTGATGGAAGGCAGGCAGCAAAAGACTCAGTCAAACTTGCTCCAGCTGAGGGGAAGAGACGGGACAGGGCCATAGAGGCAAGAGGTGGTGCCTGGCTGCCAGCTCCAGGACACTCACTCTGGAGCACAGCTCCCTACCTCTGCTGGGACAGGAAGAAGAGGGGACAGAAAGTGCAGCTGATGTCAGAGATGGCTCCACCTTTCCTCCCTACTTCTTCTTCCTCTTCTGAGGCAAGAGCGGCACAGCCACAAGTTTGGGGACAGTCAGGGGACTAAGCATCCACACTGCTATTCTACTTCCTTACTTCACCTCACAGTTAAACCACACCGGTAAGAAGTGACATTTCTTCCACATGTTCATGCTCTGCAAGGGGTGAAGCAACTTCTGTATCAATTTCAAATTATGGATTATTCTTTGCATTTGAATGGTACTTTCAGTTTTCCAGTGCATACACTATATTGATTTTTATTTATCCCTAAGTAAAATCTGTTGTTTTCACTGTTGGAGGAAGAACACTGGGCTAGACAGACCTTTAGTCTCATCTAATAGAGCATTTATCATGTAATTATTTTCTTCTCACTAGAAATTTAAAAAATCACAAATTTCCTGATTAACATGGTAATCAGGGAGAAATGCATACCCTTCAAACACACTTGTATTACTTAGACAAGTGTCATGCTCAAAGATAGGAGCAAGCTACAATAAAAAAGAGTAAAATTAGCAATCAAAACAAATGATTTATACAAATGCCAACCTATTCCCACTACCACATTTTAACAGTACGATCTATGTACCCATGACTGACTGCTGTCATGTGTGGTCTCTGATGCAGGAATATAATGACTGAGAAAACAGACTAAGTAGAAGGAATTCAATAGGAAATCCTAAACTGGAATTAGCACACTTCAGGACATCAGTCCCTAAAAGAATATTTCCTACCAGCAGTGACATAACATGTAGGTTTTATCTGAACCTTCTCCATTTTTCATTATTATTCTGAGCTGTGAACACAAGAACTGGATAAAATATTCCAATAGCAGTCATGGCAGCAACACACACAAATATAAACTTCTTGTACTTATTTTATCTAAACATACTGATATCGCATTAGTCCTTCTGAGCACTGTTATTGGAGGAAGACCTGGGAGTCTCAGTTTAGTGTCTCCTGCCTGGAAAACAAAGGTCACATTCCTGTTCTTTATAAATTCCTTTCTATTTGGTAATAATAAAATATTTCATTTAGTTATGCTAACTAACCAGGGATCCAGAAGGTTTCATATCAGGGACCTGTCTTATTACTTCAGAAACTTCTGTATCACTTTCAAACTTCATCAGCTATGATTTAGTGTGCCTCTTCCAAGCCATGGGTATTAAATAGGACATAGGCCAAGGAGTAATTACTTTGTGTCTTCTCTAGAAATATAGAAACTCAGTTTGTGGTATTTTTTTCAGACCTATTACCTTGCTATTTAATGTGTGCTACATTGATTTTGTGCTGTTATTCTCTCTAAATCAAAATGTTGTGAGACAAAAGGATCACAGAATCTTTTGGTTGGAAAAGACCTTTAAGATCATCAAGTCCAACCGTTCCTGTCCACTACTAAACCATGTTCCTAAGTACCTCGTCTACCCATCTTTTAAATACCTCCAGGGATGGGGACTTGACCACTTCCCTGGGCAGCCTGTTCCAATACTTGACAACCCTCTCCGTGAAGAATTTTTTCCTAATATCTAATCTAAACCTCCCCTGGCACAACTTGAGGCCATTGCCTCTCGTCCTGTCACTTGCTACTTGGGAGAAGAGACCAACACCCATCTCGCTACAACCTCCTTTCAGGTAGTTGTAGAGGGCAATAAGGTCTCCCCTCAGCCTCCTCTTCTCCAGGCTAAACAACCCCAGATCCCTCAGCCACTCCTCAGAAGACTTGTGCTCCAGACCCTTCACCAGCTTCGTTGCCCTTCTCTGGACACGCTCCAGCAACTCCATATCCTTCTTGTA
>VYZW01015925.1:0-62229 GCA_013401315.1 Balaeniceps rex
CCAACACTGAGCCCTGGGGAACACCGCTCGTGACCGGCCAGTGTTTTAAATCCTGACAGACTCCAAGGGTCTCAATAGAGATGAATGGGTCACAATATATCAGCATTTGTCTCATTTTTGTTACTTAGAGTGAGCACAAATGCATGTTCTGTAACCTTGAACTTTAGATTATGAGCTCGCGTGTCCTCTGGAATGATAAACTCCCATAGGGCACTCGGGTGTTTGCAGGAGCTGGATGCCCCTTAGAGAACACAAACCCTATTTCTAATGCACAATTTTCTGATGTCAGATTGAGAAATGCTGCCTGCTGATGTGCTTGCATCCTCTGAAAACCAGCCCTGGTACTGATGGCAAGTTCCAAATAGTAACTTTCTGATTCACCGAGTGCTGAAGCAACATCGGAAGTTAGTATAACATGTGAGAACAATATCTTTATTTCAAAAGACTATGAGTTTGGGAAAATCTATGGTTACTCCCACCTGCATAAGGGATTCCCATCATGGGGAAGAGGCTGGAGGAATCTCAGCTGCAAATGCAATGAACTGACAAGTATTTGTAAACAGGGAATTACTGTGAATATGTTTCTTCAGGCCTATCTCAACTACTCAATTCCTACTGAACCCAGCCTCAGGTTCTTTCACAATGTTTTGGTAAGTTTAAGCATTTGATCAAGTAGGTTTTGATTCATAGGAAAGCAAACAGGATTGAGGTTTTTTTCCTTTCTTTCATAAATCCTAAACCAGTTAAACTGCATTCCTTTTAGCCTGGCATCCTTTGTGAAGAAATAAGTATTACACGCAGTATGTATGCAATTTCTAGATAGAAAACAATCTGTGGTTCTACTAGCATCCTTTAACTTATGATTCATTAAGGAAGGTGGAGTGGTTCATGCTGTCCTCACACTGAGGCACTCTGCTAAGATGTGGATTAGACTATGAAAAGTAAGTTGAAGACCAACTAACTTGCTTTCTCTTTATGATTTTCAACATGACAACCACAGAATTTACTCACACAGATAATGTTAGTGAATATTTTAATTCACTCACAGCTGCTAATAGTCTCTTGTGTTCATTAGTGTATGACTTTGTGCTTTGTTTCCTGACATCTTTCCACTTCTTGTACATGCTCCTCTTATGTAGTGAGTCCTCACAGTGGACTTGCACTCTCAGAGGTGCTGGATGAGGGGAGGGGAAGGGACAATGAATTAGCTACCAGGAAAATTTTGTAGTTTATTTACAAGGCAGTAATTAAAAAATAAACCCAAACAAAACAGCAGCCTCCCTGCACCTTTAAACAAAATTATTCTTCTACTCTGGAATCTGAGTCGGGATGGGACCTTATGTTCACATATCCGTCTGAGTGTTTACAGTATGTAGCAGTGCATTTCAAATACTTGCCTTGCCATTTTCTGCCTACCAGTAATTTTGTGGAGCTATTTAAGTAGCTTAAATTTTAATCCACAGGTATTTGGAAGAAGGATGAATCAGTGGTCAAAAAACACAGCTTATTAATTTTACATAATAGCAAAAGAATAAATAGGTCAGTATTCTGTGCATTATTTTACTAACAGGATCATCTAATTGCTGTGTAGTTAGTGTTTATATAGTACTTTGAAGATGTAATTTGTTGTACAGGACTAATGTTGTGTCATACACTTCTACATCTAGCTATATTCGGAAAGAAGTAATTAACCTTGCATGAAATCCTTTTGGGTTTCTGGTGCATGGTGAAAGAAACCAGGGTGGGATTCAGCTGACCAAGTGCCTATGTGTATCTCTGAGCTACCTGGCTAGACCCCCCACTACAAACAGGAAACAAATAGCCACATTTGAGGAACAGTTTGTTTCGTACTAAAGTAGGTATCTGAAAATAGACCATATGAATCATTTGTGTCTGCTTCTTGACTGCGAAGGAGGTTTATGGTGGCTGGGCCTGATGTGGACATCTACCTTGCAGATAACTAAAGTTAGGTGAGAGAAATCCCTGGACCAGACTAGTTCAGTGTTTTCTGCAATGATTTGGAAGTAAATACAAAGGCTGCTTAAAATTAGTCAAATAACAGTCTGGGCTGGTTGATTGAAGGGACTGACTCAATGTAACTTGAAAAGGCTGTGTATGCCATATATATATATGTACTTGGTTCCAAGCATGTTTGACATAGTGAATGAAAAATGTTGTTATGCTCTTTTTCTTTGCCCTCCAAGTCTGTGTTTTTCTTTCTGTCAAAGCCTAGCAGGATCAGTTCCTAGGGCAAACCCATCCAGGCTTGAAGCTGTATCAGCCTGCCCTAGCTTCCTTCCAGAGACTTCTCAGCGGCTCAACCTCTCGTGCTGGTCAGTAGTGTGGGTGGTATCTCTGAAGCTGAGTCACAATCTCACGTGGTCTGTGGTAAGGTAAATGCAAAGCAAATATAAGACCTTCTTTCCTTCTTGGATCTATGGCAGACACAAAGCTCTCTCCAGCCTCCCCCACACTAAACTGATTGTCTTCTGCCAAGAGTCCCTCCAGCCCCACAAAAGCAGTTGCTCAGGGGATCAGTGGAATCCATATCTACCCACATTTTGGGTGCCCAATACTGAATGACACACTTCACCTCAAACATAAACAATCTCTTTCCTTCCAGTGACATCTTTGCATGCCCCAGTCTGGCTCTTCTCTAGAAAATCTTTATTTTCAGGTTTTTGCTAACCTTGTTAGCAAAGAAATGAAAACATCCTTCTCACTGTAGGATTGTGTTGTGTCCCTGCAAGGCTTTCTCCAGTTCCTTCCCCAGGAACTGGTCTTCCGGATGGACCAATGCAGGGCTGTGCTTCCAAGGGGCTCTCTTCAACCTTTTCCAAATGTCTCCTCTACTTTCCATTTTTTGCTGACCAATACTCGGCACTGTATTCTGCTGTACCCTGTACTTGGCACTGGTGAGGCCGCACCTCGAGTACTGTGTTCAGTCTTGGGCCCCTCAGTACAAGAAGGTTATTGAGTTGCTGGAGCATGTCCAGAGAAGGGCAACGAAGCTGGTGGAGGGTCTAGAGCACAAGTCTTATGAGAGGTGGCCGAGGGACCTGGGGTTGTTTAGTGTGGAGAAGAGGAGGCTGAGGGGAGACCTTATCGCCCTCTACAACTACCTGACAGGAGGTTGTAGCGAGGTGGGTGTTGGTCTCTTCTCCCAGGTAGCAAGTGATAGGACGAGAAGCAATGGCCTCAAGTTGCGCCAGGGGAGGTTTAGATTGGATATTAGGAAAAACTTCTTCACGGAGAGGGTTGTCAAGTATTGGAACAGGCTGCCCAGGGAAGTGGTGAAATCACCATCCCTGGAGGTATTTAAAAGACGGGTTGACAAGGCACTTAGGGACATGGTTTAGTAGCGGACAGATACGGTTGGACTCAGTGATCTTAAAGGTCTTTTCCAACCGAATGATTCTATGTTTCTATAATACAAGCAGCTGGCACTCATTTCCAGCTTTTCTAGTAAGCCCCACTTTCTATTGGTGATGCTAATACCCTTCTCCATGCACAGAGAAAATTACCTGTCTGCAATGACCCAAAGGGGATGAATATAGGGACTGATGATAGAATATGCAGTGTGACATCTCTAAGATACGAATCAGATCCTTGTGTGTTGGGAGGAACCACGGCCTGAATCCTCAGAAGTTAATGAGTTATATGTAATTAGAACAACCGGGGAGGATAAGCAAGAATTCCTATCTTTATTCCATAACCTCCATCCTCTGCTTCCCAAACTTTCATGGCTACTTGGATAGTTTTGATGTAGAGTTCTTCTGCTATTATTATTATTATTTTTATTATTATTATGCTCTTATTTTCTTATTTTATGAGAGTCTTTTAGTGCTATGGCATGCATGGTCACTACCATCTGTCACATACTGTCCTGTCCAAGGAGAAAACAGTGCAGTGCAGTCATATACATTCCTTGCTTAAACTTTAATGGGTCCACTGTTATGTGCCTACACTGGAAAATGTTATATCTGAGAAAGTAGGAATGGAAAAAGTGTGCCTTTCACAAGGAAAGGCTTGTAATTGTCCTTGGTTTTGCAGAAGATGTATTTCTACTCCTTCAGGTCCTGAAAAAACTCTCTCTCTTGCATATGTGAACTTACAGAAAGCTCCGGGGTTCCTGAGCTACTGAAATGAGATTTCTTTTTGGATCTACTGACAACCTTTTAGATTTCCTGCATCAAGCTTTAAAGCATTTTCAAGACCTAGAAAGTGGCTCACAGTGGGAAATAAATTCCTCAGTTCACATGCTAAGCATCCGCCAACTCTGTATTCACATTTTTCTGCACAGTTTTACTTAATCTTCTATTGACTGACTGATCATCATTGTTGCTCCTTCCACCCTCCACATGGTAGAGTGCCCCACGTGCTCAGGGAATGTTGTGGGGCAACTGATAGAAAGAATTCTATTGTATGAAGTTGGGAAAATTAGCATTTCTTGCTAGACGATTCAGTGCTGAGAGATTAATAAGATTGCAAAGTCTTGAAACATCTAGCAAGGGGAAAACATGAACAGGGCATTCATGACTGAAATCTGTTTCCAAAAAGACATTACTTATATTTGTTGTACTCTTAAGGATTGAACTATGTCTGAAACAGTAAGACCAAAGTAATAATTGGCATCTGGCTACTTTTAAAAAGTTATGCCTGTTTTGTAAAACACATAAGTGAAGACAAATGCAGCCCTTATCTGGGTAGAAGGGGAAGATACGTAATGAAATTGCATTGTGCAAGAAGGTCATGGCTCTGCAGATGCACCGGTGCTGTACTGCATCATACCAACGAGGAGCTACAGCCCCTTTACTGCCCCAGCATCTACAATTGATTAGGCACAGGACTTCTATGGGATTTAAGCATAGGTATAGCACTGAGGATGTTAAGGGTCTTAGGGATTCGCAACTCAGAAATGCACACGAGCACACACACTTCCCAGCCACGAAGATTTTTGTGTAGTTAGCGACTATGCTTCGATAGGCTGCTACTGCTGTCTGCAAAACGGGGTGATGCAAGTTCCTGGTCCCACCCACCTAATGAAAATCAGGTGAAACTTTTCCTCCCTGTGTTGAAACATCTGCATGGAGAAACCTTTCCAGGCCAGGAGCAGGTGGGGCTCTGGGACTGCAGTCAGGCACACCGCATGCAGCAGGTAGGCAGAGAATTCTTCTACCATTTGCTGTTCTCCCTTACCACACAAGCATAAAAGCAACCCAGATTAAGCTGTTGCTTTGATCTTGCTCATTCTTTCTTCCGCATTGAGTAGGTTATGTATGCCTGTATGTATGTATGCCTGTATGTTCTTGTGGCTGTGGTCAAGAATGTGGCACTCCATTGCTCTAGGTGCTAATTTTATTTTTTTTAAAGTGATTGAACAGATTAAAAGCAGTGGAAGAAGTGGGTCTGCTTAATGCCCATGTGAGATTGTTTGAAAAGTTTGAGGAAAATATATTCTTAATGGGATATTTTGATTCTGTGATCATTTTTATTAGAATTAGTTTTAAAAACATTATATTTACCATGGGTAACTATTTTATGTGCATTCTGGACCTGGGAAGAGCAGGAGTTAATGCTTGCACTGAGTGAGATGACAATCTTCAGAATATAGGAGATCACAAAATCCTGGCTCTCCAAGAGCAGGAAGAACACTGTAGTATTCCTGCTATGAAGTAGCAAGATCTTAGGCAGCTGACTTGTGTTCACTGTACGTCTACAGGCAGATGTATCAGTAGACTGGTGTGGCTAAAAAGGGAGCTTGGTGGAGCTCCAATGCAAAAAGGCAGTATAGAGGAGGTGGAAGCAGGGACAGGCTAGACTGAAAGAATAGAGAAACATTGCCTGAGTAAGTGGAGGTAGCTTCAGGAAATCCAAAGCTTAAAGGCAGCTGAGACTTGCACAGGAAGTGTAACAAGAAGAGCTTCCACTGGTATCTTAGCATAAAAAGTCTGTGTAAGGAAAACGTGGGACAGTTGCTGAATAGAGGAGGTGATGTAGTGACAGCAGACACAGATAAAGCTGAAGTATTCAGTGGTTTCTTTGCCTTCTTTACCAACAAGGTATCCTGTTCATCTGTGCTTAGGGCAAGGGTTCAAAGAGTCAGGGATTACTTGAGAGAGCTTAACTGGAAAGCTCCATGTGACTAGACAGACCACATCCAAGGTGCTGAGAGCACTGGTTGATGTCTTTGCAAGGCCACTCTATCACCTTTGAAAGGTTATGGAGGTCATGGAAGGTTCCTAATGACTGGAAATAGTTGAATGTTGCAGCCTTCAAAAAGGCCAAAAAGACAATCTAGGGAACTATAAGCTGATCAGCATCACTTTGGTCCCCATGGAACTTAATGGCGTGAGTCTTCCTGGAGCACATTTCTGGGCATATGAAGGAGGAGAAGCTGATTGGGAACAATTTGCATATATCTACCATGGATGAATCACGCCTGACCAGCCCGATTGTGTTCTATGATAAAATGACTGGATTTGTGGATGAGGGGAGAGCAGTGGATGTCACTTATCTCAACTTTAGCAAGGCTTTTGACACTGTCTCCAACAACATTCTTGCATCTGAGTTAGGGTGTTGTGGTCTGGATGGATGGACAACCAGATGGGTAAAAATTGGTTGGATGATTGGGCTCAGAGCAGAGTGGTTAATGGGTTGTACTCTACCCAGAGGACAAGTAGAGTGCTACAGGGATCTATATACTGGGACTGTCCAGTTTAACATCTTTATCAGTTACCTGGAGGAGGTGATGAAGTGCACTTTGATCAGGTTTGCAGATGACGCCAAATTGGAGGGGACAGTGGATATGCTGGCGAGCAGGGCTGCCATACAGAGGGACCTAGGCAGGCTGGAGGAATGGGCCAGCAGGAACCTTATGAAATTCAGCAAAGCCAAATGCAAAGTTTCCTTTGTCTGGGAATGCCAAGTCCTTGCAGTCATACGGGCTGGAACTGACTGGCTTTACTTAGAAGGCCCTGGGGAGTCCTGGCAGACAGCATGCTGCCTGTGCGTCAGGAGTGTGCCCTGGCAGCAAAGAAGGCTAACAGCATCCTGACTGTGCTAGAGGGACCGCAGCCAGGAGCTTGAGGGAAGGGATTATCCTCCTGCTCAGCACCTGTTAGACCACATCTAGACACTGTGTCCTTTTGAGTCCCCCAGTACAGGAAAGGCATTGAAAAATTGGAGCCAAGTTCAGCTGAGGGCTCCTCAGATGGTTGGAGCTGGAACCAGGTGAGGAGGAGCTAAGGGAACTCGTTTTGTTCAGCCTGGAGAAGAGGTGGCTTCAGGTGGACCTCATAGTAGCCTGCCAGGACCTATGAGGGCATCTTCAAGACGAAGCCAGGCTCTTCACAGTGGTGATAGGTGGGTGGACAAGAAACAGCGGGCATAAATTGAAACCAGAAAGGTTCAGAGTGGGAATAATGAAAAGAAAAACATGGGAAAAACATAATATTGGGATTGGGTAAAATGATTTCGGTGCCGAGCTCTAACAGACCATAAATCCTGAATAGTCAGACAACATTTCCTGTGCTCCTGGCTCCATCCACTTCTTGTAGAAACCTAAGGTACTTTACCCACCACAGTGAATTTCCATTGGCTAGCAGTGAAACTTGTGATATAGCCCAAATTCTTAATTATAACAAGAATATTTTTTCTGCAAAACACAGCTATAATATTTGAGTTAGTGCAGGCTCAAGCTTGTGTCCACATGGCATAGTGCAGAGCTGTATGGACCTACCTGCCAGGTTTCCTATGTGGGATAGCCTTTTTTGTTTGGCTTGGCCTGTGGGTTAGGCTTCTTGGCAAAATTTATTAACTGGGACCTAGTGCTGCAGGGATGGGTTGCACAAGCACCTGATCACACTTACGCCTGGCTAGCTTGAACATCTGTGCTGTGCCCTTCTACTGTCCCTCTTCTGTAGCTAGCAAAGGAATGGCCACCTCAGGTGTACTTGTTTCAACTGGTATAGCCTTGCCCAATGTTACGTAAATACATAGTAGGTAAAAGGGTTGGTTTTGTTTATTTTTTCTATTTAAGAAAGGATGAAGCTGGTGTGGTAGGAGAGGAGGAAGATGGAGGAACTGTGCAGTTCCAGCCTTTTCATTGCGGAAACCCAACACAAGTTCCTCACTCGCTTCCCTCAGCCATGCAGCCAGAGACTGTGACAGTCATTCCTTCCCGTACATGGAGCATGCTCCAGGATTACTTATAACTCACAGCCTGCTAAAAAAGACCAGAGTTTCAGTTTAGACTTGTATTCCCTGATTTTGTATGTGAAGGAGAGTGCCTGGTCCAATCTCAGGCAGAGCTTGATCCTGCAGCAAAGTAGTGCTTCCTCTTTCACCTTCTCCCAGCTCTGAGTTTCCTCCTAAAGAACAGGAAAATGGCCTCTTCATGATGATTGTAGCATTAAGGACACCTCTGGATTCTGTCAGCCAGTGGTCTCAGTATGGCCAGAGGGTTCCAGAATTTGGACTCCCAGTCTGGGGGTTTTGGTGACTTTTTGGGTCAGAAGTAAAGATAAGGTGTGGAGAGGGTATCAGTGTGATTGTGCCTACCCAAAGGGATGTTACTATGCCACTTCTGCATGACTAGTAAGAACTGACCTGCTGTGAGTGAGGCTAGCACCCCTGGGCTTGAACTTCTAAAAGGCATTACTTTTCCTCAAGAAACTTTGCCTTGAATTAGTCATTAATTCTTTATCATTACCCATTAATGATTCTAAAACCAAAGTGTTTAGCTTAATGCGTTTATTACTATAGATCCCAAAAAGTGTAATTCTGCTTAATTTTGGGGAATATCAATTCCCAGGAAGGGAACAATTCAGGATGAGTTATGTTGTGCTACGTGAACCTGTTTGCCCAAATAGCATAGTAGGGGAGCAATGGAAAGAAATGTGGTCCCACCGCTTCATTCACAGGTCTGAATAGTTCCCTGGAGGGTGTGTAGCAACACAGATAATTTACTGCTGGTAGCAACAGGTGGTGTTCTGGAGGAACGAGTGGCAGAGAAACTGGATTACAAGAGTGGTTCTGAGTCACAGAGTCTCCTGGGATACTCCTGTGTTGGTCATTGCTCAGAGATGAGCTTGGAGTCAAACTAACAACCAGCTAAATGGTTTGGAGGATTTTCCTGTTGAGGGTGAGGTTGAGGAAGTATGACTGTTGTCTAGTTGCCTTTGCAGTGCTGTACACAGCAACAGAAGGGAGACTTGGAGCTGACCCTCTGCATTACTAGCTGATGGCATGTCCAGCTCTTCATATACCCGGAGGAAGACTATGTGCAGCCGGTGCTCACAGTGACCTGCAGGGTACATTGCCGCACTGTGCCTAGTGTCTAGCATTCTCCTTAGCCTCCAGATATCGTTCCTTCATTTTTAGTGTCAAGTGGGAAAGAAAATCTATAGACCTTCGTTGCAGGGACCCTGGGGTTTTTCTTGACATCTCCTGCTGTGAGGAAGGGTGAACCACAACTAAGAACAGGCTCACTTCTGAAGGCAAAATGGTTGCTGTGTCTGAAGAAGAGAGCTCCTTCAGTATTATCAAAGATATGAAAATGTGATCCATTGTGGGCATACTGACATGGAGATCTGAGTAGCTGGGCACTGACAGCAAAGCCTTCACGCTTACTGCTCATCATTTGTGGAGAGTCCCACTGAAGTGCACGACTAAGCTGCTGAACCACACCTGAATCTGGGTTCTTGGGGGATAAAGCCTGTTCTATAGCTACTTTCTGTGTTGCAAAGGCGTGAGTGATTTTAGCATTAGACATCAAACGTCACTGGCTACTGAGCTAGGGAGTTAACATGTTCCTAGAGTCACTTGTTAAACCAGCAATGCACATTGGTATAGCTGATACTACATGTGCCTGTTTACAGCCTACAGCGATGGTGTTGCTTCCTTTGCATTGTTGTCTTTGTGCTAGACTTTTCTTTGTTTTTCACAGATTTTGGGAGACATCAGGGGCTAGAACTGCTCCATCTATTCTCAGGTTGCCTACAAGCTGTGCAGGCTTGCATGCAGAATTGCCATTGCTAAGTTAATTCCTCACACCTCAGAACAGCCTGATGGACGATAGGATTGGAAGCAGAGATAAGCGAGTCCTCCCCTGCATATCAGGCAATACAATTGCACAGCCAAATTAAGGAGAATATAACAACTTCTAATCTAAGTTTGAAACTGGTCCTGCTTTGCATGGAAGATTCAACCAGATGACCTCCAGGGATCCCTCCCAACTTAAATTACTCCATGATTCTAACAAAAGAAGGTTTTTTCCAAGAGAAACTGCAAACCTGTTCTCCCAGCTCTGAAGTCACCAGGGAAATTAGTGGCACTTCCTGTGCAGGTCAAAGATGAGTAAAGATCAAATTCTTTCCATCTGTGGACTTTGCGAAGCACATCAGTAATTAATAAAACAGTGAGTTTACTATTTCTGGCATTAGTGAAATCATGTTCACCTCTGCGTGCTCTAGATTTGCCCCTAAGTTACACATAAAAATGCCCACCCTAAATTGCACATAGAAATGAAATAAAAATTCACAACTGGCTGGATGCCCCCTGCAGACCTGTGCTGACTTTATGGTCACTGCCATCTTAACAGTTGCTCTTGCTTAACCCAGTGAGGTGAAGGCTGCATTGAGCCCTATCCCTGGTTGTCTGCTTTCCCTACAGTGGATGAATGAGGAGGGGTTATTGTAAGTACAGCAGGTGCCAGGCACATTCTGCAACACTTTTATTTCCTCTTCTTGAGGAATTCACAGACGAAGTAGATGGTGACTTGGCACTCGGAGTCGTTCCACTCTCCCGTGCTGAGCATTTCCACACAGTCCTCACGGCCAGCTGGGTCGTGAGGCTGTCCTTCCTTCCAGTTACTGTAGTTCTGCAGTGGGCTGTTGTCTGCATACAGAAACTGTCCTTCTTTCTCCATGTCGTTCAGCCCAATGAAGGCTCGGAAGAGGCCACTGTTGGAGATGTAGTCAGCAATCAGGGCGTTGGTTGCCTCATCTTTAGGCATGGCCAGTGTTCCTCCTCTGTCCCTGCAGTGGATCAAGGCTTCTCTGTAATTCTTCTCTTCTTTCACGATGTAATAGAATTTCTCATCTGTCTCCCTGATACCTGCTATAACTTTAAAGGGGAAAAAAAATTGCTTAATGGCATGTCAACAGATATCGAAAGTGCTTCTGTTCCAATATGGCAATGAGATAATTTTACATTATAATTAATAAAAGGGAGAGAGGAAAAGTATTCCCACCACTGAATTTGTGATGAATGATGAGGACATGATCAGAGACTGGTGCTGCTAATGGGACTGACAAGCACCTTGCACACGTTAGGAGAAGAACTATTCAGTCCTGATTGGCATGTGTCTCCTGTGACACTTAAGTTTTACTTCATGGATATCTAGTACTAATCAAATTAAGGCATGCTAAGTGGTCACATTAGCAATGTCTAACTCTGGATCACCTCTGTTGCTTTGCGTGTTTTTGAATACAGATTGTGAAAGAGTGCCCTGGGATAGAAACACAGGGGTATAGATAACTTTTCAGGCCATGTAGAGGAAAATCAATGTGACTACTAAAATAAGACATTTTAAATACAGCCTGATATTCAGAGCTGCTGTAGCCACTAAGTGGCATTGACTAGGAAGAAAACTGTGGCTGCTCAGCAGCTTTAAAAGGTAAAGTTCTCGACCAGCGTATATCCTAGTGAATTAAGCAGTGCCAAGGAGTGTGCCTGGGCAGCTGAAAGTTGATAATCCCTGCTGATGGATTGCTGGAATGGTCCTGAGCAGAGCTTTGGCCTGGGGCAACTAACACTCTCCCAAACAATTCAGGAGTTACCCCAGGCACAGTTTAGGAGTTAGTAGAGGGACACTCCTGATAATATGGCATTCAGTTTTGTAAGATTTAATAATACAGATGAGTGCTGTTCTGTGCTGGTTGGCCACAGTGCCAGAGAAGTCTCAAACACATTTAATTTACTGATACAGACCTAGTATCAGTAAAGCAGTGGTGGAGCCTTGTCAAAATCTCTGTGATGCCAGGAAATGCTCTTCCTTCCTTTCAGTGGGGGCAGTTTGCACTGTCCACCTGACAGTGCTGCCTGCAAACGTGGCTTCTTAAAACCCATGTCTTTGAGTGTTGGTCCTTTGTTACAGGAAAATGATGCTTGCACCAAGGGGAGCACTAGGATTACTGCGTCTACAGCCTTCCTGTGCAGCAGAAAGATCAAGAGGTTCCTATTGCTCTTCCTGCCTCTCTGGAGCAGATTGGCGCAAACTTTTTCCTTTCATTGCCTGAGTGGCTGCTGAGCCTGAGCAGACTGACAGTCAGCAAGCCAAGCCTTGTGCTTTTCATGATTCTTTCTGTTGTGCTGTTGATAATTTCTGTATTGTTTTTGCTTTTAGTCATCTGCTGCTTTTTTTTGTCTCTTTTCTCTATGTTTTCGGAGTGCCTCGCACAGTGGGATCCTCTCTCTGAGTCATCTATGGGTGCTGCCATAGAGCAGCAATGGTAGAAAAACAGCAATGATAAATGTTATAGGAGTCAAATAAATCACATCAAATACATGAGGATCCTTACCGTTCTTTACAAACTTGATGGATGTGTTAAGACGAGCAACATTGATATTCAGTTGTCCAACAACTCTGCGGTATCTTCCACAGTCACAGACCGTGCCTGATGCAATACAAAGGATAGAGGATTTATCTGTTTGTGTGTGTGCATGGAGGGTCGTCTGTAGCCCACTTCCAAACCTTCTGAAGACTTGGCATCCACTTGTGGAGAGCCAGCCTCACCCTACCCCACTGGCCATGCTTCTGTTGATCAAAGCGCTTAGTATTTTGGCTCTATACTTGCTACACTGGCTTAAGAATCCCTACTTTTAAAAACGCAGATAGAAGAGTTTGCCATCTTCTTTCCACCCATATCATGTGGGATTTGCACATCCTCTGCCCCTCTCATTATCGATTCCATCTAGCTGCAGAGATGTGGCTTGTCATGGTGATCACTACAGTGTGACATCTGAATGCCAAAGGTCTACCTTTGTATCCGTAAACAGCACAGATTCCCTGGCCTTGTAATAGAAACAACAGCATCCATGAAATGGGGAACTGCTGCTTTCTCAGTGAAGGAGTTTTGTGGGTATGCATAGAGGTGGGATTGGCAAAACTTTGGTAGAAGGACTGCGTTAGTGAATTGCTGCATGCAGCTGTGGTACAGCAGTAATAGTCGATACCAACTCAAAGAATCAGTAACTTTCAAGCACTGAAATCTCAGTTCTATTTTTGTTGGTAAACTGAAATTTGGTTTGGTATAGGTTTTGTTTGTTCCTCTGTTATTCTCAGGAAGAAAATAAGTTGCTGATTGTTTCCCATTAAGAACCAAACTGGCATTGCATATGAACTCTCTTAAAAATAAATGCAACTGTACATTCAAGATGGGAAAATATTCAAGGTTATTAGGACTGAGAAGAACTTTCAGAGTCATCAGATCCAAATTCTCCTCCTGTAAGCAAATGCATTGCATTCTTTTGACAACAGATTATGCTCTATCTAAAAGCACTTTTCATCCCCATGCTCCTATTACAAAACTCTTAAAGGACTTAATTCCTTTGGTAATCAGAAACTTTCTTCTAGTTTCCAGTATAAATGTACTGCTGGCCTGTCTATGTGTTAGTTTTTATGATATCAAACATTGCCCATTAATTTAGGTAACTCTTCTCCATATTTTGTAAATGTTGGTATATTCATTGGCATCAGTCATGTCCCTACACAAGCCTTCATTTTGCTAAACAAAACTTTTTCAGTCTCTTCCTGTTCATTTCATCTATTCCCAAGTTTTTCCATGAGCCTTAAAATTTTATGAAACTCCAGACAAACCAACCCTGGAATCAAAGACCCAGCAGACTTGACCATTCTGCAGAGAAGGACATGTAGCATACCTGCTTTTCCCTTTTTTCCAGAAACCCCCGATAAGCCTTTGGCTCCTTTGTCACCTGAATAAAGAGGAAAATATATTC
This sequence comes from Balaeniceps rex, assembly GCA_013401315.1. Taxonomy (NCBI): domain Eukaryota; kingdom Metazoa; phylum Chordata; class Aves; order Pelecaniformes; family Balaenicipitidae; genus Balaeniceps; species Balaeniceps rex. Next base: position 14,023 of record VYZW01015925.1, read on the forward strand.
TCAGATCTCAGACAGCACACATGTCAGGGGAGCATATTTGAAAAACCTCTTTAATAATATATTAATGGTGTACTTCTGATAGGAAGCCCTGCTGTACTGTACCGGCACATGTGCCAAGTCAAACAAACCATGATTAACTCTGGTGTATGGCGATAAGGAGAACCCTTTAATAGCTAACTCACTGATAACACAGGCATCTTGTGTGCTGCTGGTTCCTGGTACCACTTACTTTCAATATAAACTGCAAAATGATCCTGAGAGGCTGAAAGCACTCAAGAAATCTGCGAGAGGTGAGACTTGTGTTCTCTCATTGCCTTGCAGGACAGAGCCCTTCTCTGGGTTCAGTAGCTCCATGAAGGGATGAGGCACCAGATGAGGCTGATGTGCACTAAGCCACTGAATTCATGTGTGGAACAGGTTATGTGTGGGGGCAGCTGTTAGGACCTGCACGAAATGAGGTCAGTAAGGAGCAGCATTCCGGATATAGTTCATGGAAATGTGATTTATTTTCATCCAACTGCTTTCCTCTTCATAAGAGGAAATGATAAAAATGACAGGAAAACTTCTCCAAATGCTGTGCTACTATGTAAGTGGAGGTGACTAGCTTTTTAAAAAATCTCAGCTGTAATTTGGATCAGGGACAGCTGGACTTTATCTGAAATTCATGTCAGCTCTTCTTTCATGAATTAAAACATTCAGAGGTCAAAAAATACTAATGCGTGCTCTGCCTTGTTGATGGCCGTGTTTAGATGTGCTTTTTTCTTTATATGGTTGTGTTTTTTTAAAGAAATTGGGAGTTGGCTGTCATTTTAATTAGCATTGCTTGACACTGCACACTTACAAGCTGAAATTTCAGGGTTGCTTCATTAAGAACTTGAATGTTTAATGGTTGATTTAAACAGTGACTTAGTGACCTTTGCTTCTACACATAAGGAAGGAAAATAAGAAAAACTAGAAGGGGGACAATAAATTGTGCATTCAGGTTGAGAGTGAGCTTGATTTAAAGGCTCAGAGCATTGGTTTACTTACAGATAAAGATAAGCAATTTGTCGGATTCCTAAATTCTAGCCTCCTTTGGTGATTGAATACATCTTAGGAGATAACTATCTGTGTTTTCAGTTGTCTAGGTACTTCTGAAAATTAGTCCCTCAGGCCAAATTCTTTTGTTCTTCTCTGATACTGAGACTGGCTAGAGGCCATCAAAGGTTTATTAAAAACATTGGCTTGAGAAGCTCCCCAGAGAGATTGTTCCGCCCACTCACCTGCATGCCTGGGTTGATGTGATGGTTAGAGACCACAGTTCCCCTGGGGATGGTGGAGTCCCTGCTCAGCTTTCATGGCAGGTCTCCTTGTGGCAGAAGTAATATTCCTTCTTAAGTAGCTCTTTAGGAATAGTGGAAAGGAATGCCTGAGCCTCTTCTCAGATGACTAGAGCATAATTTCATGACATTATTGTCTGGGTAGACTTGGAGTCTGCTTTGATTTGCAAGTAGTTGTCATCCCTGGTTACATGAGTGCTTTCTTAAAACTCCTAAAATCCTTTCCTTACTGAGCTGTCTTGTGCATTGCTTGCTCACATGTCCCACAGCAGTGCAGGTGACAAGGTGTGGCATCCTGAGCAGCAGCAGAATATTGGCTTAGGCCATCAGCGTCCAAAGCAGAGGCACAAATTTGGCTTTCTCTTTTAGAGCGTTCAGAGGATTTACTTCACAAGGGCCAGATTTCTCCCTTCCTCTTTTACCATCAAAGAGGATTGATTTCTTAACTCATAAAGCAAATTATTTTAGCCAAGTAAGTTGGATATATTGCACATGGGAAATAAAGCAAGAATATCTCAGTTAGCTCTCATCTCCAATCTTCATGCATAACTTTATTTGGAGAGCATTGGTCACAGCCGTTATTTGATATTACTCCATACTGGAACTCTCACAAAACACATATTTACCTTGAGGGAAAAACCAAGAAAATTCCCAGACCAGAGCTTACCCTTTCCACCAATTGGACCAATTTTCCCAAGCATTCCCTGGTCACCAACATCTCCCACAGGTCCTTTGTTTCCTAAGAGAAAAAATAAAGAGGAAAAGAGTATGGATGGTTTCTGTCATTTCTTTCCCAAGGCACTGTTCAGGTCTCTACTGCTGCTATTTTTCCTGAGCGTGGCCGGTCCACATGTATGGCAAAGTTGAAATGAGTGGAGCCCTGAGGATGGTTGGAGGAGGACAGCGCAGATCTCTGCTACTGTAGGATACAACAGTAGGACATTGCAAGGCACCTTAGTAGAACTGCCTGTTCAAACGCCCAGAAACATAATGTTTTCTTACAGAAAATACAAACTAAAACTGCTAGTGAGCATTCAAATACTGATTTTACTTCACAGCCAAGCCAGGCTGACAGCAGGTTTTATTTGGGGTTCCTTTTTCTCCACCCCAGACAAAAGTCTTTCCTTCTTCTTTGAGGTAATCCTTCTCAAAGCAGGACTGCAAATAGGGAGCTACTAGTTTTGCTGTATGTGCTTTCCCAGTCCTCAGAGCACCAAAGTAACAGATGTCTTTTCAATTGTTTAATAGTTTAAGTTCTAAAATAGCTGGCTAATGATGACAGCCCAATTTAGGGAATCTCAGTTTGCATGTTGAATTTAACATCACTAAGATGCTTTGTAAATGGTTGGTTACCCTATTCCCTTGTATCTTACCTGATCTTCTTTTTAAGGTAAGAAGCAGAGTCATATGAATGCATTTAAAAATGGAAAAGTTTTTTTATTATAACTATAATAACAGGGTGATTTTAAAGTTTCTATGAAAGTAAAAACTTTCCTGATTAGTCTTAAACCACTGTCAAGGCAGAAAGACCATGGGTATGCATTATCATTAAACTCTAATGATAAATGAAGCTTTTGAATTAGAGTATGCAAACAAGGCTGACACAGTCACATCTGGTGCCTCTGAATGCTCTGCCCAGCTCACACTGTGGATATGGGATGTGTTTCATAGAGCTGAGTCCTGAGACATCTGTGACTTCTTGTTCTCAGCTGAGATGATGTTTGATCACAGGAACTTTTTTTCTCAGTGTATGCCTCCGTTTGCTTTTCTGCAAAATAGGGACAACTGAGACTGAATTTTGTTGAGCATCCTGATTTATTACTAGGAAAGAACTCTCAAAATTCAGTTTCAACTAAAGGATCATTTCAGTAAGAGAACAGTAATCTTTCTGATTATACATATGATCTGGGTCTTCTGGATCACACCCATGACAGCCACTTGGGAGAGCAGCAGTAAATGTGCTGGTTTATTACATGACTCTAAATTTATTGACATATATAGCTGTCTTACGTATTGGTAGGAATTGCACTAAGCTCTCCCAAGTATTTTAGGTTCACTGATTAATGTTTGATAGTACTGTGAAATCCACTGGTGCAACAGGAATGAAAAGCATTAAACATCACTGATCATACGCACCAGTACGGCTGTGTATAACGATATTCATATACCAGTAATAGCCAACAAACTGTCATAAATACCTTTTGGTCCTTTTGGTCCAACCTTTCCTTGTTTGCCCACTTCTCCTCTATCTCCTTTTTCACCTTCATCCCCTTCCAAAAAACAGAAAATAAAGCATCATGGTACATTTCTCTCAGTTCAGTAAATACAACTATATATCCTCAGAAAGTAAAGTTCACATTTTTTTTTTCTACTAATTTCTTTTTATTTCACACTGAAGGCATAATAGCCATGGGATAAATTTCCAGAGAAGAGCTGATGAATGTGACCATCGTTATTCTTTGCTGGGTAAAAAACTGGCTGGATGGCTGAGCCCAAAGAGATGTGGTGAATGGAGTTAAATCCAGTTGGCAGCCGGTCACAAGTGGTGTTTCCCAAGGCTCAGTATTGGGGCCAGTTCTGTTTAATATCTTCATCAATGATCTGGATGAGGGGATCGAGTGCACCCTCAGTGAGTTTGCAGTCGACACCGAGTTGGGTGGGAATGTTGATCTGCTTGAGGGTAGGAAGGCTCTACAGAGGCACCTGGACAGGCTGGATCGATGGGCTGAGGCCAATTGTATGAGGTTCAACAAGGCCAAGTGCCGGGTCCTGCACTTGGGTCACAACAACCCCATGAAATGCTACAGGGTTGGGGAAGAGTGGCTGGAAAGCTCCGTGGTGGAAAAGGACCTGGGGGTGCTGGTTGACAGCCGACTGAACATGAGCCAGCAGTGTGCCCAGGTGGCCAGGCAGGCCAATAGCATCCTGGCTTGTATCAGAAATAGCGTGGCCAGCAGGACTAGGGAAGTGATTGTTCCCCTGCACTCGGCACTGGTGAGGCCACACCTCAAGTACTGTGTTCAGTTTTGGGCCCCTCAGTACAAGAAGGACATTGAGGTGCTGGAGCGTGTCCAGAGAAGGGCAACAAAGCTGGTGAAGGGTCTGGAGCACAAGTCTTATGAGGAGTGGCTGAGGGACCTGGGGTTGTTTAGCGTGGAGAAGAGGAGGCTGAGGGGAGACCTTATCGCTCTCTACAACTACCTGACAGGAGGTTGTAGCGAGGTGGGTGTTGGTCTCTTCTCCCAAGTAGCAAGCGATAGGACAAGAGTTGCGCCAGGGGAGGTTTAGATTGGATATTAGGAAAAATTTCTTCATGGAAAGGGTTGTCAAGCACTGGAACAGGCTGCCCAGAGAAGTGGTTGAGTCACCATCCATGGGGGTATTTAAAAGATGTGTAGGTGTGGTACTTAGGGACGTGGTTTAGTGGTGGACTTGGCAGTGCTAGGTTAATGGTTGGACTTGATGATCCTAAAGGTCCTTTCCAACCTAAACGATTCTATGATTAGGAAAAGCTAAAAACTTTCCCTTTTGGAGAGGCTATTCCAACATGAGAATTATACAACACCAATTTCTAGTCCTACCGTTTAAGCCCTATTAGCTATAAAGCAGATAAATAAGCCAGTCTTTCTCTGTTGGGAAACCTGTTCACACGCAGAAGAACTGCCAGGTTAGGCAATAGGAATTTATTAATTGTTCCTAGTGACTCTGTTCGTAGTGACTCTGTGTTCAAGGTACGCAGATGCTTTTGGAATGGGAGGAATGTAACTATGTTGAAATAGATCTTAGCATAGACCTTAGCACTTAGTATGGCAGAAGTCTTGCTGTCAGTTTTTGACAGGTGACATTTATATGTTGATAAAACAAACGTGTTTTGCAATTACTCCAATGCTTTATTGCCATACACAGAGTATCTCTAAGAGGTAAAATAATTTCCTTACAGTAGTGCATTACATTTCTCCAAATTAGATCAAGACTACACAGGTTCCTGTATAGTACTGTATAAGTACTCTTACTGTTGTAAGAGACAGTCTCTCACTGAGCAGCTTAGAGTCTAAAGGAGCAAGACAGCAATTAGTAGGAAAGAAATGTTATCTCCTTCCTTAGGTAGCATACAATTTTGCTTCACATTATGCAAGAAATTGGAGGCACAACTGGAGCTTATTTTCTTACCTTCTACTTCTTAGTTTTGAGCCAAATCCCAAGAACATCCTTCCTCTTTTTTTTCAGACAAATGCTGAGGCGGGACAACCCCTGCACGCCTTTGCACCAAATGACCAGCACAGGCAGCCTTCCAAAGCCTCTCCCCCTGTCCCCTACCCTTGTCTGCAATAAGCCTTGCTGTGCAGTGGGAAGCAGTGCCTCAGTCTCTTGGCCAAGCCAGGGTCTCATGTGTGAGGGGCAGCCAGTTGTGTCTGTGCCTGCAGCCCAGAAGAGGAGAAGAGGCTTCAGTTCAGCATACGGTGTACCCAAGGGAGGGAAGTCTGTCTGGATGTCAGCAAAAGAGAGTTGAGGACAGGACAGAGTTACGTGACAAGACCAATAACCTGTCTCACTGAGGGTGGTGCCTCCAGCCCTGGCAGAAGGTGTTCAGGGAACTGGGTGGGTGTGCTGAGGGTGACTATGACCCAGGCAGCCACTTCCAGCCTCCCATGAGCAGTGGTTTAAAGGGCTTCCCTGAGCCAAGCACTGCATCCAGACCACTCGTGAAGAGCCACTAGTGATTCTTCCCCGCACAGATCAGTCCTGTGCCTTTTAAACCCATTTATATTTTTGGCCCCTATAATACCCTGTGGCGAAGAGGTCAATGATTTAATTATGTGCTGAGGGAGAAAGTAGCTTCCCCATGGTTGCTTTCAGACTGATAGTTTCATTGGATCTCATTCTTATTTTCTGAAAAATACTGCCTGCTCATTCCTGATTTACCTTCCCCTACTTCTGTAGCCATAGGTAGCATATCATGGGCTATTCTGTGGCGTGATGACAAATGAGAAGTGGTGCATATTAATTGCAGCATATAAAATGTAGCATTGGCTGTTTGGCTCCTTTCCATGTCAGTTACGTGGACTGGGCTGAGTCTGTCCCTGTATGCCGAAAAAACCTTCAGTGTTGGGACTCTCTTGTGGAGGGCAGACTCACCCTGTTGGTCATGATGCCCTTTGGGGTGGATGGTCAGTGGTCCAAGCTGAGGAAGATAAAGGACTGAACTTCAGTCCTTGTTGGAGGGAGGAAGCATTTGCTAGAGGGATGGACAAGGAGGAAACATGATGTGGTGTGTGTGCTGGCTCACTCAGGCACTTTGTTTTTAACACCAGCTGCTACAGGACAAAGTAGGAAGGAAAAAGGCTATAAGCAGTTAGCAATAGAAATTTTAAACATCTCTATTTTCACTGGTTCTTAAAAATACTGGAAAAGTCAGTATGTATTTCCAAAAGCCAAGCTCCTTAAATACCCAGCTGAAGCTGTGGGTCTGAGCCTGGAGCTGATGGAAGGATGCCTGCTTGTACTGGGTTCTTGTCTACTGATTATCAAAGAGCAGAGCCAGAGAATGTACGGTTTAATTTTGCTGTTGACCTCAGTGCTAACAACATTTACAACTGAGAAACCAAGAAATTGTCCTTTCCAAACCCATCTATGAAACCCTTGAGAAAATTGTAAAAGTCACTTCTCAGTAGTTCAGAAATTCAGAAAAGATTCCCAGAGGCTGACAAAGGGCTTGTGAAATGAAATTCCGGGAGAAGTTTAAGAGCTGATCTGATCACGGTCTGCAAACCCATACAGGGGGAGAAATGTGTGATAATAGAAAGGAAGCAGGGTGTGATTCAAAGGCTGGAAAAGCTGAGTGAGTCCTGACTAGAAATGCAACATGGGGATATTTAACAAATGGACTGCGGTCTCTGGCAGGGGAGGGAGACATAGGAGACTTTTCATGTCCAGCCTTTTCCCGTGCAATGAATTCCTTTGTGTAGGATATGCTGTAACTCTGGATCTGGTGTAGAAACTGCTGAGGGAGTTTCTTTGGCCTGTGTCATGCAGGAGAGCAAACCAGATTCCTGCTGACCTTCCAAACCAAGGCTTGTCACCCTGGCAGTCCTCATCACCTCTCTCAGGCCACCTACTTATATTCACTGCGGCTTGCAGACTGTTCTGTTGGGTTAAAGGCTCTAGAGAGACTGTTGTTTGCTGCAGAAGGAAGACCTCTGTGCAAGAAAGATGCTTTTTTTTGGTAAGAAACATTGCTTAGACAGTTAATCTTAGAAATAGAGCCCAGGAAAGAAAGTCAATATACCACTGGAGAAGCTGTGATTAATTTCTGAAGGTGTTTTCTTCCAATCCCAGTTTCAACATTCTGAGCCACTAAAAGTTGCAGTGTTTTTTTCTGAGAGCAAGCTTTTCATACATGGGGCTGCTGGAGATGAAGCTAGGTTGCCCTGTATGGGCCATCAGTCTGAGAACCCACAGATGAAAGGGGTAAAAGCTGTGGGAAAGATTGTTCAGGAGATTTTGAGAGATTAGAGAGTGTCTCAGCTTTTATTGCTAACACCTTGTGTAGTCCCAATTTTTGCTCAAGCCTTCTAAAAGCCTAAGGGAGAGGGAAGTAAGGTCTATCACCTGTTTCATCTTGCTGTAAAGCAGCCTACAACACTCTGCCTTCGTTTCCCTACCTAAGAAAACGGAAGAATAATAATTTGTCTATCTGTAAGGGAGGGAAATCCTGCTTTGCTCGTCATATTGCATTTGAGAATGGGCAGGCCATTACAAAGCAAGGATAGAAGCAAACAGTATTAATTAGTGGTGCCACCTCATTGTGAATTTAAGACTGGATTAAGCTCAGAGCTTGATAACATGGTGTTATAATTATAAATGCATTGTGTCCCTTTAGCTGTTGTGTGCAACTATCTCAAATTTTGGCAAGAAACGTGAACTCTTGGGTTATGCTCCCCCCTTGTGGTCTCGCTATGATTTGCAACCAGGTAGGCGGGATTGTGAGAGGTTGGTTGACTTTGTTTTGGGCAGGGGTTGAGTTGGCTTCATCTCTAATTTATAATAAGTACCCCTCCCTTTCCTCTGGGACTTCACGTGGACAGGCCATCCCACTGTATTAGCCACTTTTTTGTAATCTGCCAGAAAAAAAATCTAAATCCTGCCAGTACTCTGGACTGGGCTTTTGAATTTTGTACTACTGTGCTTTGTGCAACATGAGTTTTCTTACAGGAAAAACCCCCTCTGATACCTGACCTCATATGCTTGTAGCCTATACCTAGAGATTAACCTGCGCTGCTTTACACTTGGGGGAGTGTCAGGTTAAGTTTTATCCTAATTAGCAGATTGTCACCTTAAAACTGTGGTTGCAAGGATGTCAAATAATGCACTGCGCTGGCATTTGAAGCACGGGTGAAGCACTTGGAGCCAGTAGCTGAAGCAAGACCATTTCTCAACCTTGTTAGTATTCCCTCAAGCTGATTCACTACTTCTGTGTCACAGATTTAAAATACCAGACTATTAAAGTGAGCACATGGAACAATAAATTACTAGACTCTTCCAGCTTGGGACTGTGTGAGACAGAAGGAAAGAAGAAGCCATAAGCAGTAAATGACTTTTGCAGCCATTAGAAAATTTTAATTGTAATTAAGAGGGAACCCCAGTCCTTCCTTCTCCTATAAACAAGCTCAGGAAAATGCTGAAGGTCTAATAATCAGCAGGATTTTTAGGCAGTTGAAAAGGGCTCTGCCTTTTTAGGAGTTTCACTAAATAACACAATGTTGAGAGGTTACATTTGGTAAGAATTTACTGACCTTCAAGTGACTTAGGTTTCCCTGCCGAATCTTTTGTAGGCAATTTATCTGGTTTGTATTCAAGAATGGAGGAAGTTTTCAGGTTAAATTGTTCACATATGTTTAGTGACTCTCCAAGTCTTGTGATCAAGGGCTGACCCTGGTTCTTGGAGAATCAAGGTGTAATCCCTGGGGATTACAGAGCCCACACTTATCTATAGAGGCAGCCCTGCATCAGGGTGAGAGGATGTCTGCAGGATGCCTAAAGAGTAAAGCTGGGATGAGACTCCTAGCTGGGCTTATGCATGTGTTTCTCTGGAAGCACGCAGCATCCAGCCTTTTCACTCGGAGCTCTGCTGAGAGACTCCCTGGGTCCACGCGGGGTTTTACTGAGACACTTCACCAGGTGTGCTGGCAAGTCATGGCTTCAGGTCAGCTCCAATCCCTGTCTCCTGACCAAAAATACTGCAGAAATGTTAATGCTCTCTAAGCCTCTCTATTGCAGTGGATCAATTAAATTGTTTTCTCTGAAGCAAAAGAAGGGCAAAGACCTTTGACTGTAGCAACCCCTCCTGACAGGCAGTATGGGTGGGACTGTCCCAAGTTTAGCTCCCTGTATTCTGTACGTTACCACTACCCCTGTGGGTTTAGCAGACACCACAGCTCCATACACCTTCTTCCACACTTCAGGGCATACCCACCCTTTCAAATGATAGAAACACCACTTGTGCTGGGCTACAGTACAGTTGTCCTCCTACACCAGATACTCTGAGTTGCAAAAAGCCCACTACCACTCAAACAGTCCTTGAGAAGCCCTGGGGCCATGACTGATTTGCTGTGCGGGGGATGAAGGATGGTCAATCTTGGTTAGTATGCACATGGATGCTTTGCACTGCTTGCCTTGGATGCATTTAGGACTCCTAGGCGTAGCCAGTATCCCACCACCAAGGCTTTGTATGGAATCTGTTATGTGGTTTTACCCTCTGATCATGCATGACAGGGTTCTGCTGAGCTCCATGTTTCATGCTCTTGGTTCCACCTGAGGTGGCATAGGGACCCTCCCCACCTCCACAGACAGAGTGTGAAGAGTACAGATGATTCTGCCTGTCCTGAGTGTTAAACTAAAGGGATAAGGACATTTGCATAATTCTGAAGCTTTGAGACTCCTCCAGGAGCAACTGAATGCCTTGCCCTCCTGGAAGAGCCTTGGAGATAGCCACAGGATTAGCTCAGCAGCCTGCGGACACTGAGCGACCCTGAGCACAGTAAACCTCTGCACCACTTGCACCTGCACAGTCTCTGTTGAGAGGTTTTGTCACCAGAGGGAGTCACAGACTCCAAGAAATAAGCAAATACAGCCCAGTTTGTCTTTCTAGTGTACGAGCATGTCACAGCTACGTCAATGGAAAGCTTCAAGATTTTTCTCTAATTTCACTTTCAGTGTCTTCTAGATCCTTAACAAATTTCCCGTAGCAGTGAGGATTCTTGCTTTCAAGCTATATATGGCTAATGAGGACAGGATTTCTTGACATCTTCTGCCCATCTGACACGACATCCTCTTCACTGTCCTTCCTCCTCCCTTCAGCCCCCAGCATTGACCTGCACACCTTCCTCCCCTCTGTCTGATGTTCAGCACTCTTCTGACCCTGTGTTGAAGGAATTCAACTCACTAAACAGAGCAATATCAATAAGGCAAATAATACACATTTTCAGTGAGTGAGCTGAATCAGCTCAGTGAAAAGTCTGATGAGTAAACAGCCAAGCCAGCACAAGGTGAAGGTAGGCCCACATGGTCAGAGTGGGAGATGAAAAAGATGTTGGGCCTCCCCTTTTGGCAAAAAACCTGACAGATGAGTGCAGCTGTAGCGTGCAACTGCAGCCATAGCCACTCTCCCAGGTGTCCTGCAGGAACATGCAGGACTCCACAGTTTGCACTGTGAGAAATAAAGCATTTTGCTCACAAGTTCTTGGACATGTTGTCTTTTTTCACCCAGCTCCAAATTAGACAACAGGGGCCCAGACACCTTCCCTGGTGAAATGGGAAGAATCTTCAAGAATAAACTGGTTTCTCTGCTCACTTTTCCACTTTCCACGTAACAAACGTCCATTGATTTTGGTAGAAATACTCTCTTCTCCTATTCCATTGCATGAGACAGACCCAAGCCTTCAGCAGGCTCAGTGAAGCTCTGCTGACTTGTATTATTTGAAAGTGTGGGCCTTTGTGCATGACTGGAACATACATTATTTTTTTAATAACACAGAAATAATTTAAATTATTCCTGATTCTGTTTTCACTTGGTCTGCCCAATTTAATTTTCTCAGCCTGTTCCCCTGCCATTCTGTCATGATCTCAGAGACCCATGTATTAGGGTGGCTTCAGTGAGGAATCAGATGGACATTGCTAATAAATACAGACCCAATATCTTTTGAATTTTTATATCTTAAGTCCCAACATACATGGTTTGTAGCTCAGGCTGATAAACTTTAGAAACTTAATGTACGCTAAATGAGGAAGTCTAAAAGATGTGAAAAATAGAATTATGTGTTGAAATTAAAGGGGTCTTCAGATCAAATGTGAGGTGCTAAGAGGGCAGTTTAGTTATAGGTTTGAACAGCCTATAGGATGTGGTAAGGCATTTTATATTTTTGGAAGGAAATGTGGATAGCAGCATATCTGGTTTCTGAGAGAGTTTGAGATTTTCCAGGAGTGGAATTGCGTAAGCTCAATGAAAGCTGAGAGGTGGACAGCTATACTGGAGACCACATTAAATGCTATTTTGAGGCGCCAGCCAATGTCATAGAGTTTATAAGCATCATTTGTCAGAAATAATAATAAGGAAATGCTTTACATCTAAATTGCTATGGGAAACTCCCGGTGTTCTTCAGATTTCATCTCATTCCAGTTTCTCAACCTGGATCTGATTCAAGACCTTTGAAGTTCCTGTGTCTGGATTTCAAAGGAAATGAGCTGGGACCTGGGACAGATAGCAAGATCTAGAGCCAGTCTTCTGAAACACTGAGCTCCCACCAATCCACGTGAAATCAGCTTCTGCAGAGCCAGCCCCTACCCCAGTCGTCTTCTCCCCCTGCTCATGCTTTTAATGGGGGTTTAGGAGTCAAAGCTTTGGGCCCTCTGCTTATTTCTGCCCTCATGTTGTTGCTTATTCATTTACTCAGACCACATCAGATCCCATCTCATCTATGTCAACAACCCACTTAAAACTTCCTTTGCAGGTTAGAAGAAACTGAGCTTGCAGTCCCTAGGTGAAAACAGGCAGAAGAAAGGACAGAGCCGGGACACCAGTTGAAGGCAGAGCCCAGGGGAGCAGAGCCTGGTGTTCCTGCTGCTGCCACGGCATGGACCAACAACTGGTGCTTTTGCTCTCACCACACTAGCTGCTGCCTCCCCCAGACCCAGTTCCTCTCTCAACAGCAGCAACAGCCAGCCTGCTTCCAGTCTTGGAAGGGTAGAAAATAGATGACAGGGCCGTGACTAATTTTGCTAGGCCAAGCACTTGGCTGCTCTGGGAAATTCATTGTTTTGTTTTATTTATGCTTGATCTCGTTCTGTTTGGACCCAAGAAGTTGATGGAGTACAGAACTTGGCCTTTATTACCCTAGTTACTGCACTGTGGATCAGCATTACCTAATGTAATTTTTCAGAGGTCCTGTGCCAAAGCAGTCCAGCTAAGACCAAGTTGTTCTAAACATCTCAGGTCAAACACCAAAAATCACTAGTTACAAATACTAAAAAATCCGTTTTGGTCCAAAGCACATATTTTTTTCTTTTTCGGTTTCCTAGGTATTTCAATAAATGTCCTAGAAAACACCTCACACATTTCTATTTTTAACTGCTATATAAGCCAGCTTGCTGTTTACCTCAAAAGCTTTTTCAAGAAGGCAGAACAAGACAGCCATTGCACTAGGACTACGTCATTAAAAAGAATCCCCTGTTTTTGAGAAGAGACCTGAGCATTGCCTAGAAAAGGAAACTGGGAGAGGGGCCCAGCTTTTGCTTTTCTCTTACTCTTTTTTCCCTTTTTCTGGAGTGCCTACTTAGAAAATTTCTTTGCATAATTCTTTACAAACAGACTTCAACTTTCATTTGCTTGCACGAGCGATGGAAAAGCAGCAGATAGATAGAGGGGACTGCAAGACACCTGGTTTGCATCTCACAGAACCACCAGAGGTCAGACTTAAACTCTTATTCGTTTCTAATGCTGAGCAGTTTAATTCAGACTGACTTCTATCATTGCAACAGAAAGTCCAAAAGGCTTACAGGACATTTACTGCATTCCTTCTGTTCCTGGGAGACTGCATCCTTCCAGAGTATTTTCTAGCTCTTTGTGTGTACACAAAGGTCTCTGGTTTTGCCTCGCGGTTTTTGGGAGCTGGTGGGACTGTCACAAAAGGTTTGAAGGCTTTCCTGATAATCAGCCTGGAATTACCCTTGCTTTTCATCTTATCAGTCATATCACACTTCTCATGTGACATCTCGGGTATGAGCATAACAAAGAGTATATTTCTGAAGGGGAAGAATTTGACTTGCACAAAGTAACTTGGACAAGTTACATGTGACTTGTACAAGAAGTGGCCAATTTTCACAACACTAATGACCCTTTTTGAACAGGTGATTTTCAGGGCAAGCATGCAGAGAGGTCAGGTGCTTGCTCCTATAGCAACTGCGAATGCTTAGTGAGTAATGCAGCCTCCAACAGTGCAAGAAATAAAGGGTTATAAGTCCTGAGCCTCTCTAGACAACCTCACTTCTCCCTCAGCTTTCTCCTCTCCATTGTGCTGTGTGATGGGAACAGCAGTATTGCTGCTGCATAGCATCAGGGACCATCCCACTTGTAGCCCACAGACTGGATCTCGCCTACAGGACAATTTGTGCCTTACACTAGGATAGGTGAGGTGGGACAGTGTAGGAAGTCTTACAGCTACTGAATACCTTTTAATTCCTTGCACTTCTAGGTGCTTTGGCCCATTAGACACTCCCATGTTCATATGGAAGGAGGAAGTTGCCACAACAGGAATCTGGCCTGTGGTGGTAGAAAAGCTGGCCAACATACTGTGCAAGTTCAGCACCTCCGTCTTGTGGGAGCACCACTGTGTTCAACCATAGCTGAAGATGCTGAACAGATGGGGGTGAGGGGGTGAAACTTGTGCAGGGTGGGTGAAAACCCATTTTCGAGAGAATGGCAGACAAAGGGCACAACAGACATAGCACAGAAAATAAAACTTACAGCAACAAAAGTCAGAGGCTTGTCCATTGTCAGGGCTGAAGTTTGAGCAGCAAAGTGTTGCCTGTGGCTATGATGTGTTCGTAGGCTGGGGATCATGTGCTCTGAGTCCATAGATGTGAGATGGATAGAGGAAAACTGGCAGCAGTTTTCTTCTGCCATATTAGGTCAGTATGCTTCATCCTTGAGTACAAGGGATGCCTGAGGAGTAACAGGGTAGTTCACTCACCCAGCCTGCTCAGTCTTTAATTGCCCAGCTGACTGGCAGTCAAAACAACCAGTGCCATTGAGAGCCGCTTGTGACTGTCCTAGATGAGCTCGGATCTGGTAGGAACTGACATTAGTCTTAGAATCATACCACATAGAATGCAAAATGTATTTGTTCACCTGCAATGGATGTGAGCCAGTAATTTGGAGGTGATTTACTCGATAGTCCTTTTACCAGCCATGGATCTTGGGCATGGTAACCTAATTTTAAAGTAGTAGTGAAGACCATGACAATATGCTGTTCGGCTCCTCTTGTGTCTCGGTGTCAGCCAGGAGACAGTAGGACTGGTAATGACTAAATCCTGACTTTCTCAGTATCACACTTGCAAAGAACCATAATATCTAACCTTTAAATGCTCCCTATACAAGCTAGACCACAGAAACCAGCTGGAGTCCCAGCTACTCTCATGTTGTCACCAGACTACCTCATTAGCCTTGTGACTTGTTAAACACAATTCTGTCAAACTTTGTTCTCCAGCCTGCCATTATTCAGATACTAACTAAACAAACTCCCACTAGCTCCCTTGGGGATCATTACATCTCTCTGCATTTATGCTGTGGCAGCAAAAGTTTAAGCTTGGATTGTAATCATAAAGAAATGAACTTGCTGATTAAAAATGGTCCTTTAAGCAACATGCATTTGAATAATCCATCATAAAAACAAATGAGTCTGTAGCAGTGCTTTTGACTTGATAATCTTTTTTCTGCTTAAAATTTAAATCAGTTGCATTTTTTTCTCTCAGTCTGTAGCCTATAGAAAAATACAATGAATTACTAAAAAGAAAGCAATAGTTCAAACTGCAATAGCCATGGTGTGGAATATGTATTTTAGATCTGTCACCGCAAGATAGATTTGTATGTCATGGACCTAATTTTTGGCTGAGATACCCTCCAGGCAATTTCATTGATGTTAGTTGTGTTACACAAAGAGTAAGTTAATGCAGAAAATTTGGTTTCAGATATTTGCAAAGTGTTTTGAAGATAAAAGACCTGCACATGCCAGAGCTGATCTAGTTCTTGTTGAAATCTGTAGTGAAGGTCCTGTTTAATTCAATAGGAGCTGCTGGATCAGGTCTGATGAATGCAGCAGAGCTGCGTTTACAAGTAAGCATTTGGAAATAATGACAGTTCAGTCATCTTAAATATCGCATATCTCTCCCTGCCTATAGATGCAAAGTGAACCATTAACAGTTCACAATAGGTGCCTGCTTTTAGACAAAGTCACTCAGTTTATGGCTGCTAGCTGTACTGGTTGTGTGATGAATACAAGAAGTAAGAGAAAATTTATGTGGCTGGAGAAAGATGCAAAAGGCCACCTCTAACTTATATGAGACTACATGGCACTGTTCCTGAAAATAAAGAAAAGCAAATTCAAATCTCCTTGCTTGATCACTTTCCCCCATCAGAGTCCCACTTTTCTAGATGTCTGTACAGTCCGCAATAATTCACATCTTTCATCCCCAGCCCATGCCACAAGCCCTCCATGTCTCTATTTTTAAAAATCAGCCTTTATCAGTACTGGTCTCAGCATTAGCAACCTGATATTCCTCACCTTTTGGTCCAGGTAAAATTGTGTGTGTCGAGCAGACATCTGTTGTAGGTCGATTGTCAACATCAAAACCAAAAATCTGAACTTGGAAGATAAAAAGCACTACTAGGGTCCCGTATTTCCTTAGCTGTTGTTCTTTCTTGCTGCTCATCCTTACAGCTTCTCAGGAAATGCCTTTCGTTGTTACAGTCTTAACAAATGCAACTGATTCAAAAATAAATGCTGCACTAACTGAAGCAGTGCAAAGATTGGGAGCTACATGCAAGAACAGCTAAATAAAGCGAAGAAAGGAGTTTGATAATGCTGTAGTTATTTCTGTCCTGCACATTATCCCAGATATTTATTTAACACTGACAGCTGTTTATTCCAATTTATCTCTTATCTGTGAGATGTTTAGCTGCTTTTGCCATGGAAAATTTCTTCTGTATATGGGGATATCTCTTTTGTCATTTTTTTTTTCCTTTCGGCACTGACTCTTCATGCCCAGCTTTTCACTTACTCAAGAGACAAAAGACTTCAGTATTGTATCCAAGTGAGTACTAATTAGTTATAGGATACTTGTGACTGGTTTTGTGCTGGAAGAGTAACGCAGACTGCATGTAACATGTAGAGAGAC
Source organism: Balaeniceps rex (assembly GCA_013401315.1). NCBI lineage: Eukaryota > Metazoa > Chordata > Aves > Pelecaniformes > Balaenicipitidae > Balaeniceps > Balaeniceps rex. The sequence goes on from VYZW01015925.1 coordinate 30,789, forward strand.
TTTTCCACAAAAGCTTTCCTCCAAGGAGAATGTTAGTGACAACAGACAAGCTGCCAGTCTGCTGTGGGTGGAAGTCACTGGTGCTATTTCACACCTTTTGGGTGCCATGTACCCGTAGCCCCCAGAGTAGCAAATGAAAAGTTGATGTTAGCAATGGGTGTTTGAGTCAGAAACCCACAAATGATGGGTTTATGCTTACAGATTGCTCCACAATGGTTGCTCCAAGCCCAGATTATGTTGGTAGACACAGTACAGAAGGACGGACTTCGGGATTGAAGCCACAGAGTAGGATGAGCTTGAATGAGTGCAGTACCTCCTCCCATACCACCTTTCTCCTCTACTTGCTAACTGGGAGAGACCATATGTCAGGACAGTGGTATAGCATAGGTCCCAGGTGGATGTCATCTTTGGGTTGTCCAGGAAGCTGCTGCTGGTTCAAATCCACATGAGGTAGCTGTCAGATTTTCAGGTGGGTGTTGGGACTTTGAAACCAAGTATAGGAGGCCTCCTGGACAGGGGAACAGACAGCATGCAAAACCACTATATATCCTCTTGGATGGAGCTGTGACAGATAGCCGTCCATGTGCAATCCCTTCCTAGAAAAAAACCCTCTAGCTTTCTCTTAGGGAGAACACCGTAACCAGGGACAGCAGACTGTTCAAGATAGCATGGCAGCAAAGAAAGGGGAGATGAGTATTTGTAATCTTTCGAGGAATTTCGTTAACTTCTGGTTTCTTACATGACGAAGGAGACAGCTACTCAAAAAGCTGAACTATGCTTTTGAACTGCCTAGTGTGTGAGAGTGCATGTTTGCTTTCCATTATAGGCAAAAAATGTATTTCCTATGATAATAGCTTTTGAGATGCTTTCCTCATTATTTAAGAGACTATTAGTTCCTTAGCTCAACCTTTTGGTAGACAGAAAAAGTAGCAACACTGATGTAGAAGTGAATACTTTTTCTTAAAGGCTGAAGGAAGGCTTTGCTTTCAAGCTTTCATGTAGGATGAAATGTTGGCCAAAGTCCCAAGAGAGGTCAAGACAGTCCTCTCCCTCTTTCTTTCTATCCTTGCCACAGACTGTCCCACTTTTCAAAACACTTCTTTTTGGTAAACTGTATACAGTACTTTTCAGAAATAAATAGTGGTCTCTGTCCTAAAGAATGTCAATCTAACTAACACCCTCAAATATGGCCTTAATAATAGATACACCACAGCTACAGGGGGAGCAAAGAGAACGCCGGGATTATAGATGGATAGTGTTGTACCAGGAATAAACTTGTTCCTCTGTGATTTGCATTGGGCACTGTGCCTCTGACTTGTACACTGTAAATCTGTTTTATTTATCTTTTTCTTCCTTCACTTTCCATTTTGTGAGCAGAAGGTCAATGTAAGAGCAAGAATAGAGAGCGTAGGAGTGGGAAGCTAGTGTACTTAGCTTTGGAGGAGGCATTTTGGGAAATGTTGCCAAACTGACGTGAATGATGCTATCTGTTCCACAGTACTGAGAGACTTACAGTGACTTCTTTGTTATTTATCAGGGATAAAGAGGGGTAAGTGTAAGTGAGAGAGGAAACCCTTTGTTTAACCAGTTCAGTCACTGACCAGGACTAAGCAGGGAACATTTTTCTCATACTACAGTTCCTGTGATCATTTTCAAATGTTCTCATTCCACATTAGAAAAGGAATCAAGACCCTACCTTTTTTTTTTCCTCCATTAAAGTCACAAAACCCTTAAACATACAGTGAGAAATGAAGCTTAATATATCCAAGAGCTTGGTAATGAAGGCACTTACTTAAAATGTAGGAGATCCAGATTCAAATTCTTTCTCTGCCTAATTCAAACCAGTGTTGCACTAGAGCCTTAAGGTTATATTTCCTTATTACAAGGCTGTTTGCTAATCATTTATTTCTTCCTGTATGTTGGACCAGAAATCTTGTCCTGGAGCTAGGAAACCTGCTTTAACAGGCAATCCATCAAAACTGATATACTAGCAAGAAAAGCTTGGGTTTTGGCGATTTGGTATTTATCAAACCAGTTTCACTGAAAAATCTTCAAGCAGCTTCATTGGTGATGGAGATTTAATGAGGCATATTGCCTATTGTGCATGTTAATTCTTATTAGATCGGGCTTAGAGAAATGTCTGTAGGCAAGAGAGAAAAACAAACTAAGCAGTGTTGTCCAGACATAAAAGACATAAAGCAAACATTTCCTACAAGGAAACCCTGAGAAGACATAAAAGAAAATCCTGAAAGATTCTGTTGCTTTGAGTTGAGCAGTAGTCAGGTAATCTTTGTGTAGTGCATTGCCTCCTTGGAGTCCAAGTACTTCCTTGGTAATTTGTATTACCTTCACTTGCTTATTCTTCAGATGTTAGTAGTTAAAGGTCGATAGACTATAAGGAGTACAGACAACATCCTGAAATAGTGCTCATCAAAAGGTAGCCAGATCTACAGCCAATTTTAATAATTTGTAGAGTCCCAGATCCTGTGGTTGGACTCCAGGCTAATGCATCCTGCCTATTACCATGCACTGATTCAGCCACAAGTGCTGAGAGTCCACTGACATCCTTTCTAATCCAAATTTAGTATTAAGGAGAACTTTCCTCTTCTGTACCTTACTATACTGAATAAACCTGGGGGCATCTGAAGTAAAAGAAGAAAAAAGTACAATATGTCTCTGCTTTGGGACCCTAGATGTTTTCAGTTCTGCTGGTATCAGAGGTCATGACGATTTGGAGTGTTTCAGCCTGTCGTACTGGATACATCAATCATGGTGGCAGAGCTTAGAGGGGATGGAAGAGGAAAAGCAATAATGTGGTTTGCCAAGTGTAGGGAGGAAAGTAATCCTAGGCCTATTTTATAAAATGTCATTTTTGGTTTTGACACCACGCGATGACTACTCAAGCCTGTAAACACAGTCTCCACCAGTTGTTCCTCTGAGTAAGATATAAACAATGACTAGACCTTGATATGCTTGCAAATAACTGACAAAAAGAACCAAACTAAGGACAAAATTCTCCAAAATCTCCTTGCTTCTATGTTCAGTAAACAGAGCTTGTAGGACTCTAATGATTTTAGGTAATTCTTGTTGAATATTTGAGGGGCTTCATCAGCCTCAGCAGTGCAGAAATATATGTTCCCCTATTGACTATGATCCCCCTGGTTTCCTGGTAGTGAGTTTGACTCTCTGTTGAGTTGGGTACCTTGAGGGATGGGCATGAACGTCCCCTGACACAGGGATGGTGCTCTAGGAGGACCTTAGGTCTGCTTTAGAGCTTACAACCCCTTCTTGGGATACTCCTACCTCTCCTTTCGCAATCCTACCCCCTCAGCTTTTAGCCCTTAAACAGAAAAGCTGGCCCAGATTCCAGCTGGAAGCGTCTGCTGTGAGGCAGAAGGGATTTGGAGACAGCTGGTGTGCAAGGAGCAGAACAGCTGGTCATCACTGAAATCTCAGAAGGAGCTTGGGTTGCAGACCACAGATTCAGAGAGCTGCTGCGTGCTTGATGAGGTGCAGTACTGAACCCTGTACCCCATTTTTTAAACAGACCTCAACTGTGTGTAACTTCTGCTCACTCAGGTAGCACTGCATTACAACTTTGCTTTTCTAACTTTTGCACTTTGTAAGAATTTACTGGCTCACAGTGAATGTGTTATAAGCACTTTTATTGTGAACACTTTCATTGAGAATACTTCTCTGACAGTTAGCCTGCAGACTTTCAATTCTACTGAAGATGCCTTTGACTTTACTCATATGGCATCAGCCTTCCTGAGAGGCCTGACATAGATACCTATGGCTGTTGTGTTCCATGCAATCACTTGGAGAAACTGTCCAAAAAAGTAAGGTATTCACATATGCATTCAGAGATGTGATAGAAAGTGAAATACTCAGTGTGGTTTGTAATTGTGTTTATCTAAGTGCAGCCTCTTCCTGTGTCAGAACAGATTTTTGCAAACGAGAGGGCAATGATTCAGTTCCAGGGGAAGACTGACAAAATAAACCCCGGCTTCTGCTGACCTGATGCAGTGCTGAACAATGTCCTACCCTGGGAAAATATTTCCTGCTTCATTTTCATAAATATTTATGTAATTCCTTCTGGGAAACATGTCTTCTTCAGAAAACTGAACATGCTGCTCCCTGACACAAATTTAACTGTTTGTTTACACATGAGAGATTATGGGCATGTGCCCAGCCTCGGATTTTTACATTCTTATCTCAGGCATTTCTGTCTTTTAGAGTTCTCCTTCACTCTTCTGCTAGAGATCACATCATGTCTTGAGCCACGGAGCTTAGTTCTGGCTCTGGAATTTGAACATCTCCGATGCTCTTAGGAGAGTTGTTATTTGGGGCTGCAGAAATAGGGACCAAATGTAATGTTCTGCCTGGAATCACACTTCTGTCCTGCCCAGTTATGACCTTCCCATTCTGATGTGAGGCCCCTCTCAAAAAAAAAAAAATCATGTAAGCAATTAAACAGAGGATTGCATGGCTAATGAAAGTATTTATATTTAGAAACAGACCTAAACACACTGCTGTGAACTGAAATAGAACTGGCTGCACATCTTTTGAGTTTGCTTTCTAAGTTTATAGTAGGGATTAGTGGCAAAGTTGTGCACAAGTTGCCCCAAGAGAACGGATATACTCCCTACCATGACAAACCGAAAAAGGTTGATCCTGCCCTCTCTAACATTTTTAAGAGAACAGAAAAGTCACTGACCTTGAAGTACAGACTGGCAGAGCCTTGTACAAAGCCTTGTATTAGTGCAAAGCTGAGCTTTGCTTGCCAACACGCTCACAACCCTTCCATGAAGTGAACTGTGTGGGGTGCTCTGGAGAAAGCCATGTGATGGGTGGAAGGCATAGTCACAAGAGATGGCAGATGCTAAGCTTGTGCTCAGGATAAAACATGCAAATGAGTAAGTGGTACCTAGGTGATGTGCTGACCTGTGGATTTTATGTGAAGACTATTTATCGTGCAGAGCAATGACAAAACTTCAAAGCACAAAGTCTATCAGTCCTACAGGATCTTAGTCTCCTGGTCCTAGCATTCAGCCTTGCATTACCCGTTTGACCTTCTTGTTCAACACGCATATTATATAGATTATATAGATTTATAATTATTTAGTTTCTCTTTTTTTCTTCTTTTTCAGTTCAAACTCTGCTGCACACTTTCCAAACAGAGACAGAGCCAAACAACTTTTAACGCTTTCTTCAGCACTTTGCAAAAGAAACCCCAACAAACCAGGAGGCAGCTACCTGCCCTGGGAGATTTATGAGCTCATCCAGCAAAAATGGAAGGCAAAGGTGCGAGGAAGATGAGAGAGAGGGAAACACAATGAACAAGGAAGGATCCACAGGAAACCAGAGAAAGCTTGAAGACCTCCCTCCTAGCACATAGGTATGTGATAAGATATGCATAGTCTAAAACAGGCATTCCAGACTTTTATTTTTCCCTGTGTTGTTGAACACCATCAGGGGTGACAGTGTCTGCTAACTGCTTCGATGGTGCTGACTTGCTGCTCTCAGAGCTCCTGGCCTTGGTCCCTGCCTGAACCCTGCTACCAAATGTGTCTCAAGACATCTGCCCTGCTCAGTGAACATTGTCTTACCTCCCGAGTTGCTTCCCTGGTGTTTGGGGATGCATAGTGTTGTGTAATGTGTATTGTAACACTGGTTTCACGTCTGCGTGGGTGTCTTTCTGGCAAGAAAAAGAAAGTTTTGAACCTCATTCTCCCACCTTCCTAGTTATTGTCTGCCAGACTGTTTGCTAGTGAAGGGGAGGGAGGGTGATGGTGGTGGCATATTTTCTGCTTGACAGCCTAACAAAACCAAAAGAAAAAAACCCCCTTACTCAGTCCATACTCAGAAAGCTGTTTGTTTTGGGTTTTTTAACCTGTTAAGGAATTTGACTTTTTACAACTTCAAGTTTTGTGTAATGAAGGAAGATTAAAAAGAAGATATTTTTCTGCTCAATTCTGATTATTGCTAGTACCTCTGGAGCTTTTGACCTGTGCTTTGGAAATTGGAAGGCTGGATTCCAGTGCCCACTTAAAATGCATGTCTCTGAATTGTGGATACTTGCTTAGGTATACAATGTGGTGTCATTATGGCTGGATTTTAGTTTAACAGTAGTTTAACATATAAAGTACAGCACTAACACAGACTGGATAAAAGGACTGCTCTGACTTCTACCATTTGGAGTACATCGCGTCACTTGGAACTACTGCTGAGCCACCCCTGGCAAGGAAAAAAATTGAGCTACAGGGCTTATAAAAAGATTTCTGAATAGTAATTATTTTGCCATTGGTGGGAACTGTTTGGAATCACTGAGTTTTCAGCATTTTTCCCCAAGGCAGGATTCCCTCAAACTTCAAGTTTTTGTTTGTCTCATCCCCACATAGGAAGTGACTCCTGCTTGGGTGCTTTGCTTTTTAATCTACCTGCTCTCTGGCTGCAGCAATATAAGTATAGATATAGAAGAAAGGCTCATAAATCATCACAGTATTTCTCATCACCAAAAACTGGTGCATGGTTTTGTTTAATGTGTGGGCTTTTGTGGCAGTGTTCAAAAGAATTTATGAGTTTAGAAGTAACATTAAATCAGTTCCAAGGACAGCGTCAGACTATGACCAACACTGTCAGTAAAACATTATGTAGCATTGTCATTTCTCCAAGGGTTTTGGAGATTCCAACTTTATTATGGGATTCACAGTCATTTTCAGTCTAAGGGACAGGAAATTGCCACAATCTGATAGGTGCTTGCAGTTTGGTCAGAGCAGCATGTGCTACGAGGAAATGGTAGATCCTGGCAGGTTTTTGTCCTACGTTGTGGTGGAGAGGTCTTACCCCTTGGGCCATAGCCAGCTAGAAGAAGTTAAGAATAAACCTGAACTTGTGAGGAGCTGGGTCAATGGTAAGAGATTACCTCTAATATTAACTGGTCCTTGGCTTTATAGCACAGAAGAGATTTGCCATGCAAAGCATCCACAGTGCTGCATCACAGAACAGATGTTTTCTTTTCAAAGACCAATGACCTAATGAAAAGAATAAGGACTATGCAAAGGGCAGGCAGAGCTTAAATGCCCAGCCCATCATTAAGAAATCTGCAATTGCTCTTCTCCTTCCTCTCCTCCCTCTTCTTTTCTTGTGCAATATATGTCCTGATCCCTTGGTGACAAAAATGTCTTCACACAGTGGAGGAGGCTGTTTGGCTGATCTCGGAGGTGATTCCAGCTTCACGCTGTTGACACGGTCCATTAACTGTTGAATCTGTGCAGAGGCTCCAGCCATGCTGTTGCATCCATGTTTCTGGGCTTGGATTGGTGCCCTTCTTGCCCGCAGTCTGTGCGTGCGCATGATCGCTTGGCTGCCCACCCTAGTAGCCATGCAGTAGGATGGCGCAGTGCCTGCTCACAGAGGTGGGAAGCCAATTTCACAAGGGTACAGATGAGCACTGGAAGTGGATTTAGACTGGCATCCTGCTCAATGCTGCCTATGCCAGTTCCCCAGCTGGAACTGGCCTCTTTTCAATGATAACTTTTCTTTTTTAAATTTCTAGACTTAATTGATCTGGAAATGAATTACTGCCTGTTAGCACTAGGAAGAGATTCACAGACAGCACGTGCTTTTCTTTAAGGAGGATCTGTGGCAGGGAATGAGTCAGTAACTGCGAGTCTTTCCCTGTGTGTGGATGCCAGTGTATCCTCAGTGCCGACTCGCTCAGATGTGATGACTGTACCAGTTGTCATGCTATGCTATACAGACAGGCACGTGTTCAGTGAGTGTCTCTTCGTGCTGCGGTGGGGAGGGCGATGGAGGCACAAACTGAATGCTGAGCTGCCATTTTTCAAGGAGACAATGGGCAAGAGCTGAGATTTATTGACTAGAGCCCCTAAACATCATAGCAAAGGCATGATGGCTTTATACCTCCAAAGATTTGCATCAACCAGCACTTGATAGTAAGTAAGAAGGACACAGAGTAATAGAGCAAGGAAACAAAGGAATTGAGTGATCTTAAAAAGAAAGCAGGGATGAGAAAATGAGAAGTTATATTTTATCTGTTATTCTAATTACATGGGATTAGAACCAGACTAGAAACATCTGCTGCTTTGATTTTGCTGTTCCTGGGATTCCTCAGCCCTTTCCTCCTAAGTGGGACATTTCAAGTGAGCAGGATCTGCCCTGAAGAAATCCATAAAGCTTTATTCATTACTTAGGTTTTCTCTTTGTGCTGATTTAAAGATTTGGCTGTTTTGATTTTCTTTGGATTAGCTGAGCTCAAGGGAACTCTCTGAAGGAATGTGCCATTGGTTTTCTGTTGGTGGTTTTTTATGTGATGCAATGCATTAAAACTTTCATGCAGGCAGTCATTAATTGTCAAAACCAAAAATACCCCTTAACTCCTGTCTACAATTATACATACTGTGCTATATTTGGGACACGTTATGGTTTCTATCATTAAGAAGGCCTCCTTGTAATGCCCCATCGTGGATAAAACATAGCCACAAAAATGATGCATATGGACAAAATATAAAGTGAAATTATGGGTTTCTATACTGAAATGGAACTACTGATGATGCATATGCCAGACACAAGTGACACACAGAACAGAACTGTTAGTAAACTGAGGGAAAACTATAAATATGCTTAAGATGAGACATCACGCATTGTTTCAAGTGACAAAGTTTGTACTAAAAGAAAGGAAAAAGATCACAAATCTAGACAGACAGCACTGCTAAAAGTTATACAGCTGCATGATTCATTCCCCAAAGAAATCAATGTCAGGATGACATTTTTCTTCAGGCAGTACTGGCAACTGCTCGTAATTTGGGTAAACTTTCTCTGCCCTATAAAAACAAACCATCAAACCAAAAGGTAACCACTGAAACAGCTACCACTCAACCAAAAAAAAATAGTATTTTAAACAGAGCACAACATAAAACTGCATGAGTCAATCTACCGTAAACTTTCGGCAAATAGGATGTGTCATAGAGATCAACTTCGGTGTTTCCAAAGAGCACAGACTTATACAGCAGGCTTTTTAGAAGCAGACTTTGCTCCAAATAGTAATTCCCTACTTTCAATAAACCCTGACTGGCTGCAACTAGTTATTTCTCCTGATACAGACAGCCAAAATAACTGACTTGTAAACAGAAGCCTATGGAGCTAGATTAATTACAGGGATTACATATAGTATTCAGAGCTTTTAAAACCAGAAGGGATCATTACAATGATCCTGGCTGGCCTCCTACGTAACACAGGCCTTGGAATTTCACTGAACGATTCCTGCTCACAGCTGCTGGTGGTGATGGGAAGATGTATCATCTCTATTTAACTACTTCAAGTGAGTGAAAACACAGCTACCCCGTTCCAGTAGCTAGTTGTCCTCACCTTGTAACCTGCTGAATCTTCCACAATGCATATTTAGTAAAGTATATTTAATATATATGTCTGTTTAAATAAAACTTTGCATTTGAAGTATTTATAACTTTCTATCATTTTTATGCCCAAATGCCAAATAGTTCTACATCCTATATCCTAAAAGCTGATTTATGACATGGTGTATCGCAGTTAGAGAGTATCTTTCATCCTGAAGTGTTACACTTCTTACCAGTGAGATTTTTTGGCACACAGCAATACATGTTTCTTGGTTTGCTTTCCATTAGATAACAGTCCTGAGGTCTCCCTGGTTTTAGCTTGTTGCAGCATATAGTGTTCATGACAAACTCCACAGCTATTTAAGTTGGAGGCTTTAGTCTTACCATTGTCTTTCATATAGGGAGGTGGCTGAGATGTTGCCTGGCTGTCCTTAGTGACCTTGATTGTTCTCATTTGATGCTCCTTAATGTCTCTCTTGAGAAAAAACTGAGTTCGGATATTGCAACAAAACCTCAACATTTTGCCTGAATAACCTTTTAGATGAGACAGCCAATTTGCTTGATAAAGCAAAGAGTCATGTCTCCATTATTCATGGGAAGACAATTTGGTTTGCAGATCAACCAGTGCAGTGGTTACAGAGAGAGCTAAGATGATCCTGTGTGAGTCAGTTTGGGCCCGGCAAAACTAAGGAGTTTAGGCACAATGCCACAACATTGCTTATGCAGTTGTTCCTAAGAACAGTTCAGGTCCAGAAGGAGTCGTGCCTGTATTTTTCCTTTGGCTGTGGTATCTCATAACTCTGGACAGTTGATTCTAATAGATTTCTGCAAAGCATTTGACTTTTTACCTCTGTGTGGGGGAAACAAATTCCACCATGAATGAGAATAAGAAAGCCAGGTAGCATTTTGAGTCCCACCTTGTTATACCGGAGAGGCATGTGACGAGTTTGGGAAGGATGCATGAAGCAATTGGGAGAGATGGGAGCAACAGAGAATATCCCAAGCTAACTTTCTGTAGAAAGGAGGAAATAGGGTAAAGAGAAAAATATACGGAAGCTACAAAACTGGAATGAGCTTCTCCAGTGTGTCTTTGAATGCAAATGAATGAAAAAGCATGACTCCAAGGAAGCAGTTTTGCAGGTAAACGTTCAGAAAGACAATGAAGAGTTAAAGATCTGTGATGGAGAAATAGAAAAACTCGCATTAACTTCCCTGAGTTTTGCACCAAATCCTTTGTGAATTATATAGCATGGAAAATCAAGTGTTTAAATATGCAGAGCCCAGTCCACCTCTTCACCAGAATGACATAACTCACAATGGGAACGGGTATATGTAAAAGAACATAAGAATGGACATATCAAAGGTCCTTCCATTCCAAGTGATTGTTTTTCACTTACTTTGGAAAGCAGAAAAAATACAGGGTGAATTCACATGACAAATAATATGATAGTGAGACATGCAGAAAGGTTTCTGTTCAGGACAATTCTGTGCTTTTGCCCAACGATACAATTTGTGTCCATGAGTGCGTTCATTTTGGCACGGCTCATCAATCTGTATTCAGTTTGGTTCAGAAGTTTCTGATGTTTGCAAAAAGGAGAAATCACAAAGAAGGGTTGTTACATTTAATGTTCATTAAGAGCTTATCTGTTAGCAACATCCCAACGAGGAAGCGAGGTATAATTTATTCCACCACTGCTGGAGCAAGGCTACATATTGGCTTATTCAGTGAATCATGCTGGAGAGCAGTAAAATGGGCCATCATTCTCAGTATTTAGTCAAGTCCACAGAATTTTACTAATTTGACTTGATTTTTTTCTTAGGACAGAAAATCTAATAAAAAACAGTCCAAATGCCAGATCTCAACTACAGAGTGTGTCTGAGTGTCAGAAGATCAGAAATTTTGTACTGTTTCTTCAACTGAAAGAATTTTTTTTAAGTCATAGATGTATTTGCTCACCTAAGGGCTTTTCAGCTCTGATGGAAAATTCCTCACTACCTCACTACAACTATTACAGTTGGTGTCTGTTGGAGAATGTGAGGAATGTTACCAATAATTCAAAGAATCACCTAAAAATCAATTGTTGGTGCGGCTTTATAGATACAAATTTTACAAATTATTATCTTCCACGCAATTTCACAAAGCTGGGCTATGTCTTCCCTTAGCTTCCTGAGAAAATCTGCTATCATCTGCATCAGAGACTGAAACTGCATGCTCTTGATAGTCACTTGGGAACTATTAGCATAACCTCTGTTTTTCTGTCCTTTACTTTTGTAATGCTCACTGACTGGAAAATTGAATAAACATGTAACTGTAAATGGCCATTTGGAAAATCCAAAACTTTCACAGAAGAGTCATGTGGGCGATCACTTGTTCTCTGTGTCTCAACTTTGTGGTGGTCTGTGAGGCAAAAAAAGACCTTCCTCTGGCAACCCCCAAAGATGAACAATTTAAAAGAATAGTTGTATTGGGGTATTTTGTTTCCTGACATCAAAGCTTCTTGAGAGAGAAATGTGCTATTACGCGACATTATTCTTTTTTTCTTCCTGTAATAGCTGTGGCAGACACTCAGCATTTGCTTTGCGCATTTAAAATTCTGATTCATTCAGGGAGACCAGATAAGAAACCTGCTGAGGGTTCCTCTCATCCCGAAGTCGGTGGTAGCACTTTTATTGTGATAATCTGGACCAGCAACGGGCACCCCATATGTGGGTATGAGCTGCAGGAAAGGAGGAAATACAGCAGGAAATTTTTCTCCAGCCTGATGCACTGTGGTAGGCTGTATCTTATATTGCTTTAGTCATTGGGGTGGCAGCTGGCCTACCTGCATGCCTGGGAGCCCTGGCCCATTTCAGCATAAAAGGTTCTTGTTACTTCATCCTGAGAAGTTTTAACATATTTGGTGCTTCCAACAGGGCTTTGAAATATGGCTGTGTGAGGAATGTGCACATACGTATGTGGCAGGAGAAAAAGGAGGGAGCTCTTAGTGTAGAAAAAAATACATTTCTTTTGTCTCACAAAATTGCTTTTCCAGAGACCTTTCCCACCTCTCCCTACGAGAGCTCAGGGAAGTTGTGGCAGCTTGCCATCACCACAAGCTGACATTGGCATGCCTGTAGCATCACTGCAGCCAGCACAGCAGGAGAGGTTACAGGGATGCTGGAGCTGCTCTCTGGGTAAAGGAGGCTGGGAGAGGCTGCCTCCTTTGCCCCACTCTAGGAGCCCTCTCCACCCCCTCTTCCACCAGGTCTCTCCACTGGCAATAAGGTGTGTGTGGCTGGTAGCTGAGAGTGTTCATGTGGTTTCTCCCGCGGCTGGCTTCTGTGTAGCTACCATAAGCAGTCAGCATTGATGTCCCATTGATGATGAAGAGGTGGCTGCATGTAAACAGAGTAGACTTTCTTCAAAAAATAAATCAGCAACGCACACTTGAAATTCACACTTCTTTTTTTTAGGTGGAAAATCAAGTCCTCTGAAGTTGGGAAATGCCAGATATTTGTCTGTCTGGCCAACCCAAATTTAGCCTCATGTTTTTATGTTCTGCTACAATCTTCAGTTGCCTTCGTCATTTACTCTTTCTTCCCTAGGGCCCTGATTCATATGAAGATCGGCCTGGTTTCAAAATCAACACTTTGAAATTAGGAAATACCAAACCTGGGGTTTCCCAAATATCCTTCATTCTGCAACTTTGTGCTCCTGTCCTTCTCCATTTCATTCCTAGCTTGAACACAAAGTGTCAAAATTAAGGCTATCTGGGCAAATGCAAATGTGTTATTTCCTCACTTCTAAGAGTTTGATTTTGCCAATGTTGCAATCTCCTAATGCTCTTTCTTTGGTAAGTAATAAAAGTGTAGAAAAACTCCCATTGAATCAAGTAATCTGAAAGGATCAGTGATGTGAATGGACTGTGGGCTACCAATACAGCATTACTGCACTTAATGGATCAGTTCACCTGTTCATATGTACCTGTCACTTTACAAGTATCTAAATCAAAGGCCGGTATAAACTCCAAGGCACAGGAAAGAGAAATGCAAATAATGTGTGGGCTGTAAGCAGAAATTCAGCCTTTGTACTTAACAGCAGAGCAGAATTGTAAGAAAACTGGCAGATATTTTAAAATCAATAGGAATATAACCCCTCCAGCCCCCAAAACAAATTATGATGAAGTTTTAAAAAACAACTTCAGCCAAAAAGAAGACCAAATATCATAGACACTTTTTTTATTTTGGGTCTTACACCAGGCTGCTAAGCTGAGGCTTGGCAAACTGACACCTTGGTTTTGGTTTTGTCACTGACCTACTGCATAACGCAAGCAGACCCAGTGTTTTGCAAATTTACCAAGTAGGCCTTTATGGCAGATTGTCCCTTTCCTATGAATTTTCCTTCATGTGGATGTCTACCCCTAAGAATAATCTTATAATAACAATATATTACAAGTTTTCAGCCCTAATTTATTTTCCTTTTCCGCAAAGAATCTTTTTCTGACGTTTTGTGTATGGTGGTGCCAGTGGAGGTGAACAGATGCAGGTGAACTGTTACGACAGGGCCCTTCCCCAAGATGTAGTTAAATTGTTAAGACAGAGCCCTTCCCAAATGGCTCTTGTTCATTGTAACATGCTGACTAACTACGACAAAGTTTTCTGCATCAGCAGTGCTTTGCTGGGTCTGAGTGTGTTGACCCCTTCTCAGTAAAAGCTTTCTGACGCAAGTGCCCAAAGGCATGTGAGTTCCTGTTGTTTGTAACTATAAACTACTGGTTAAAAGTGACTTCAGTTTTGAAAAGATATTACTGTAAAATATGTCTTTGTCTGAAGCAGCATGGCACTTGACAACATTTTCAGACTAAATGTGCCTAAGCACCATTTTGATATATTTGAGTATTAAAGAAACAGCTTAGTACCTCCATAGGGAAAATTGTTAGGAGTTTTTTTGTTCACCAGAGTATCCTCAGCTGGTTTATTTGTTATTTCAGCACCCCTGTGTTATTTTGGGGATGCATCCGCTCCTGGGACAGGGTGCAGAACATGCACAAAGCACTCAGGCTATTGCACTTTTGCTGTGTAAAAGGGATGAGGCTTTACCCAGATTCTTGCCTTATGCTTCAAAGCAACTCTTACAAATTGTGTCTTTAGTCCCTTCAGCAGGCATGTTTGGTACAAGATGAAAGTAGGTAGTTTCCTTACTTGGAGAACCATTTACCATGGCAGGAGAAGTAGCACTGCTTCCAGTGCATGTAATAGGTACCAAATGCATAAAATCCCTGCAGGACTTTTACTAAGCCAGCATTTAAAGTGAAGTTGGCTCTGAAGTGAAATCCCCTTAGGAAGTGCAGGTGGAAAGCCTGCAACACCTTTATCTACCTAATTGAGGGAAATAAAACCTTTTAATTGTCAGTCCAGTATCACAGCTGGCTGATTTCACAGACTGTCAAGGATGAGTTGATGTGTTCAGCCTTGAACAACCCTTCCTTGTCAGCTTTATTATCTGTTTTGCTCTTATTTTCAGTGTTCCCTTAGCTAAAAAGATGAGCTGAAAAAATTGGTTACTTATTAGGGCGTCTCCTTCTATCTTGGAGAGCTCCTATAAAAATTTCTCAGGTGACTCTCGCTTCCCTGAACAGCTCTAGTAGACTGTCCAGTGAACTAGAAGTCCGATAGGAAACAAGAGCAGGTTTAGATAAATTTGTTTTCAATTTAATACTCTTCAGCCTCTCAAGCTTGTATGTTAAACAAAAAATATGAGTCAATCCTGATACAGTTAAAACACAGCACCATAGTCTGTGTGCCCGGCCAGCTTCTTCATACCCTGTCCCCAATGGTTTTACCTGTGGAGCTACCTCTGTTACTCGCAGCATATTATTTTCTTTTCTTTTTTTTTTTTTTTTAAATACTATGGGTCTTTTATAAGTTTATTCAAAATTATTTGCCAGTAACTACTATGACTAATTTTTGTGGTAATTCAAACCTTGAAGGCCAAACATATAAAAAAGATTGTTTCAGTAAAGTGTCCGTAAGTTTGATCAAAGTCTGCTAAAATTGAACTTGTAGAGCAGTTTGGTCAGGAGCTGAGTTGGAGAAAACTCTGTACTTTTCCCAGAAGGCTGCCATTCCAGTATATGAAGAACTGGATCATCTCTCTTGGGGGAAAAAAAAAGAAAAGAAAGGTAAGTTTCAGCATGCCATATTATGTAACAGTTTTGCCACATTATATAGTGATTTTACGCTAAAAATGAGCACTTTTAAAAATAATTCTTGGAAAGAGATTGAAGCACAAGAGCTGATAGATGCAGCATTATGAGGAGGGCTGAAAGGAGCAGGTCTGACTGCAGTAACTTCACCTCATTTCACTCAGGAAGTAAATATTAAAACCACCTGAATGGGTAATTAAAGTGTGCTGTAGTATTTTAATATGCTAGGGGTGTTCTTATTCTGATATTTCTATAGATAAGATGGACTGAACAGAAAAAAAAGAAAATCATTGTCAAAATGTGGTTTAATGCATGCTGTTGAAAGTGGGATTTTTGTTTTAGATATGATTGCTATTGTTTATCAGTACTTACAGCTCAATTCAACAGGAGAGGAGATGATAAAATGTTGGTACACTTGCTCGTCAAAAACCTTTTTCTTTGATTTCCACAGGCATATGCTTTTGGCCTACAGCTCACTAAATCTGTTGGGTATGGCAGTTTCTTTGAATATTTGATGTGGGTTTGTCGTAACTGCAGTAGAGAATTTATTTAAGAGGCATAAAGTCTACAGATAAGTTAAAAATGTCTGTGGATCTCTCTTTCTTCATTGGCTTCCCTTGGCTTTTCTATCAATTTCTCTTGATCTCTACTCCTTGCAAGGTCTGTACTTATGATGTTAAAATTCAGGAAATATTTTTTCACTATCTGTTCTGTGTTTTAGTTTCATCTTGAAGTAATATTGTGCATCTGTTATGCTTAAAATTTTGTAGTATGTCTTATGCAATTTTTGTAGCTACAGTAGACAAAATCAATATTTTATTATATCCATTAGATATATAATTAGGATTGCAACTACCCTCTTAATAAGTGAGTTTCACCTCTTCCTTTAACACACTATCTACACGGTAAAATTTGTGCTAGTAAGTAGCTCTATGTATCAGAAAAAGTTTCAGACTTTATTCTAAGTCTGCCTCTACCTGCATCACAGGATCATGCAGATGCGGTTCTGTTAGATTTGTGTAGGGAAATACTTTTGACAAAAGAGATACCATTTTGTGAGTGTGTTAATGAGAGAAGGAATAATTTCTACTGCTGAAATGCTGGATTAGAGTTCTAGCCTCATTAGAAGAATTGGTTACCTACAGAAACGTCGTTCAGTTTCTCTCTGTCACACATGAGTATTCTTCCAATAACTGCAATATATATTCATTTTTCCTATTGTATTGTATTGGGTTTGTGTGGCAAGGTTTTGGTAGCCAGGGGGCTACAGGAGTGGCTTCTGTGAGAAGCTGCTAGAAGCTTCCCCTATGTCCGATAGAGCCAATGCCAGCCAGCTCCAAGATGGACCTGCCGGTGGCCAAGGCTGAGCCCATCAGCAACGGTGGTAGCGCCTCTGTGATAACATATTTAAGAATCGAGGGGAAAACCAAACCTGCACAAGTGCAGCTGAAGAGAGAGGAGTGAGAATATGTGAGAGGAACAACTCTGCAGACACCAAGGTCAGTGAAGAAGGAGGGGGAGGAGGTGCTCCAGGCACCGGAGCAGAGATTCCCCTGCAGCCCTGGTGAAGACCATGGTGAAGCAGGCTGTCCCCCTGCAGCCCATGGAGGTTAACGGTGGAGCAGATACCCACCTGCAGCCCGTGGAGGACCCCATGCCGGAGCAGATGGATGCCCAAAGGAGGCTGTGACCCCATGGGAAACCCGCACTGGAGCAGGCTCCTGGCAGGACCTGTGGACCCGTGGAGAGAGGAGCCCACACTGGAGCAGGTTTGCTGGCAGGACTTGTGACCCCACAGGGGACCCACGCTGGAGCAGTCTGGTGCTGAATGACTGCACCCCGTGGAAGGGACCCACTCTGGAGCAGTTCGTGAAGAACTGCAGCCTGTGGGAAGGACTCACATTGGAGAAGTTCATGGAGGACTGTCCCCCTTGGGAAGGACCCCACGCTGGAGCAGGAGTCCAAGGAGTCCTCCCCTTGAGGAGGAAGGAGCGGCAGAGACAACGTGTGATGAACCCACATTCTCCATCCCCCTGTGCTGCTTGGGGGGAGGAGGTAGAGATCGGGAATGAGGTTGAGTCCAGAAAGAAGGGAGGGGTGGGGGGAAGGTGTTTTAAGATTTAGTTTTTATTTCTCATTACCTTACTCTGATTTGATTGGCAATAAATTAAACTGATTTCTCTAAGTCAAGTCTGTTTTGCCCATGACAGTAATTAGTGAATGATCTCTCCCTGTCCTTATCTTGACCCAGGAGCCTTTTGTTATATTTTCTCTCCCCCGTCCAGCTGAGGAGGGGTGTGATAGAGCAGCTTTGATGGGCACCTGGTGTCCAGACAGGGCCAACCCACCACATGTATCTATGTAAGATAGATATTATGAGCAGGTAGAAGGAAGATGAATAAGACTTACTGCATTATCAAACCTATCTCCTTCAGAGGGTAGGAGATAATCCTCTTTCTTAACAGCTTGAGTTTCTTATAGTTAAATTGAACAAGAGCTGAGGGTACAAAGCACACCTGAAATTCATTACACAACTGAGATGGCACTATTTTCTATATTAGGATTGTGATCTTCATCCTTTCTTCTATGGGCAGATGTTGCTCTTACATGCATGAATGCTAGGCATATGTATGGTGTCTGTTTATTTGTTTATTTTGTTTATTAATTGTTTTTAACAACTATTAATTACCCTGGTCCCTGTGCTTGCTTATTAAAAATGTAAACAAAACTCTGGAACTCAATGAAATTCCTCAGGTGCTTAAACCCAAGCATTTGACATTCTTTTCAGAATCAAGTCCTTAGTCCATTTCCGTGTGTCCTGCTCTGGTATAGCAATTTTTGACACTTAAACTCACCTTCCTTCACCAGAGAATTTGTGCAGAGAGTATATTTCTGCCATAAGAATATGTTTTTATTGCAATGATAAATCCCTGAAAGAGGAGTTTGTAATGGAAACACTGACTGCTCCTTAAATGACTATGGAACCAGAAGGCTAGGCAACACTTAACAAAAACAAGGGCATATTTAAAATTAGACCTACCATTCCTATCTTTGTAAGGACTAGAGGAAATTAAATGGTTCAGCTTCAATGTGGAGGCAAAGCCAGCAATGCTGACTGTATTGCACGGGCACAAACTTGGTCTGAGACCTTAGATATATTCAGCTTTCCAAAGATCTTACAATCTACCTAGTATCAGGCAGCCAGGGGAATCCTGGAAGGAAAAACAAAGTGCCACAGGAAGTGGCATTGTGATTCAGAAGATGACATTCTTCACCCTGAGTCACTCATGCCCTGCTGGGGTGCTCTCCTGCAGGTAAATCCCAGCACTGAGGCTCTGAGTCCTGACCGCTCCATGCTGTAAAATTTTGGATGACACTTGTCACAAGAATAGCAGCATCTATCCTGGCTTTTGGCTATATTACAAACTGGGTAATTACATTAAAGTTCTGGTTGCTTTAATTGCCTATGGTTCTTTCTTCTGTACTTCCTTCCCCTTGGTCTGTGTCATGTTGCTGGCACTGTTACAATAGCTGCTGTGTTTCTAGGGGTGACTGGCTTTGCTTGATGCCCAAGGGGACCTGGCTAGATTTCATTGATTTCTGAGTTGCTGCTTCTGTGTCGTGCCTTTTTAGCTTGTGACACCATTGAAACAAAAGCTGAACTTCCTTTCCCATTTGGAAAGTGCCCAACCTACTGGGGTTCATATCCAAATAAGAAAACTGCTAGCCTGAGGAACACTGGAAATTTGTGCTATGCCAGTAAATAAAAATAATCTTTACATAGCATCACAGGCACCAAAAAGCACAAAGTACAATAGGCAGAAGATGCCATTCCCACATAGAAGACATACTTGGCTTGAGTCAGTTGTTATATTTTATTTCTAGTTTTAACACTACCAGCAAATTGTCAGCCACATGTATCTACATCAGGAGAACTTAGCACATACTCATAAAGAATGAGCAATTACTCTACTCCTTTGCAGGTTATTTTTAAAATAAGGAAGCTCTTTCTTACAGTTACGGAATAATAAGCATTGCAATTAACGTTAAGGACCAAAGTTTGCTAGGTAATAAAAGCACAAATAAACTTAATTCTCCTAAACGTTAGTTGAATTTTTATCTAGAATGCCATAATAATAACTGATTTGATTTCTTTTCAGTGGAAACTACTTAATCAAATGCAAATTTTAGAATGACTCTGAGGCTCAGAAACCACACACCAAATATCTGCTTTCAGTAGATTTTTATGGTGGCTTATAATGGAAAAGCTGATAGAACTTTAGCCATTGCCTTGCTATCAAATGCTGCTGTAATTCCAAATTAACATGCCTTATGTTATCTGCTCGCTCAGCTGCTTGCTTTGCATTCATTATGATATGAGAAATGCTGGTTCCTTGGTAATTTTATTAATTTTGATGTCTGAGAGTGGGTGTTTTGAGTTTCTTCTCCTATGCAAAGCATATAGCGGAAAACACTCTTTTACTGATTTATTAGAAACCTGATCTTGGTAAGTACTGAGTGTCTTTTGACTTGGTTCTGTTGATTTCAAAGAGCTGAGAGTACACAGTGACTCACAAGACACGTTGGCACCTGGCAGAATCATGTCTTAATCGATCTGTGTGGTGCTTGGTGGTTTCAGTTGGCAAAGAATCATGCAGACTATTGCCTTTTATTGTATTATACGTTCCAACCTAAGTGGTTTTGCAAGCCTTGAAGTTTGCTTTGAGCTCCAGATTCAACTGTTTCTAAAGCATTAATGTAAAAATCCTTCAAGGTATCACATTTCCTGACTTTCATAATGAAAACATGCTAACTGTAAATTTCATAAAATTTTGGTGAAGGAAAATGAAGCAGTGTTACTAAGGTTGCAACTCAGAGCAGGTTTGAAAGCTCTGTGAGTCTTAATGGACCTTTTGATACACGTGCTGTGAGTTAGGGGTCTCTTTCTAAGCCCCAAACACAGCACTCTTCATGTAAAACCTAAAAGAAACACAGCTGATATTGCCATAATCAGCAATTATTTCATTCAGTTCTCTTTAGTAAGGGGCCAGCCTGCCTTTAGCTTTTGCCAAAACTTCCACTAAAGTCAACAGACTAAGCACTCAGCAAGCATATCCTCTTACTTTATTTCCTTGGTTATTTTTGAACATTTACAGCCTTCTAATGCATGTACCTGTGCACTTATACGTGTCCTTTTAATACCTTAATCTGAACTGGTTTTATACTGTCCTTTGGCAACTATAGGACAGCTGTCTAGTTGCTCTTTTGTGCAAAGATTAAAAAGAATGCAGATGAAACTAGATCTTAAAGCAAGAACTTAAGAAAAGCCTTAAGAATGGCTTAATAAATGCCAAACTTTAAAATGGAACCTGAGTTCCCATTTCAGGTATATTTTTTCTGGAGATGGGGCTTGCCCACATTGCAGAGCTGATTTCAGTTATCCTTTTATACTTGACTTTAAACTCAATCTATTTTATATCCCTACATTATGTATGATGGTGCTTTTAACTTAAAATATTGATCTGCTAGAGGGGTTAATCTAAGCTTCAGTTAACACAACTCTTCAGTTATTAACAGGACACAAGCTGCCTCCTCTTCTTTGCTGCTTGTCTTCTACTGTCTGCCCAAAACTTCTCCCTTGCACTAAAAAGGCCTGGAAGTTCCCTCTCAATTCTCACAGCGGCATTTCAGACCCACAGTTCAGCTGTCCAAAGACTGAGGACAAGTACCGAAGATCTAAAGGGCTTCACACCACACATGGGTGACTCCAGTCCAAACTTAGCAGTTCAGGTGTCATTTCACAGCGTGGCCACCTCCATTAGCATGAGGCTAAATTGAGCTTAGATAACGTAACACTGAAGTCAAGTTGTTCTCCTATATTCTTCAAAGTGTTACTGAAAAGTCAGTGAGACTTACATCCTTCCATGGTTTTCAACACCTATAAAACCCAGACCACAGCTCGTTTCGTGTATTCATTTGTGCTGGATCAAAATTCAATGTTTTTCAATAGCAACCTCCAAGTGAGGAATGGACACAGGAAAGTATGTATGCCAGGGCCTCATCTACAGGTTGCATTTTAAAGGTTCTAAATGAAAAGGTGGTTTGCTGTGCTATAAAATAAAGTCATCTCTCTGCAGACCTACAGCCCACCGGAACGAGGGGACAGGATGGAGTGTGCCTTTTCCAGTATTCCCCACCCACTGACCCAGAGCATGAAACCCACAGAGTTCTTGGAACTGCAAACAGTGTTTGAATTCAGACTAAAACTGGAAAACAGAAACTGGCCTTTTTTTTTTTTTTTTGAGTCACATCAGTCAATGCTATTTACAAAATCGGTTTATGGAGACCACAGGTGGACACTCTGACTCATTACACATGAGTACTAAATATATCCAAGACAATCTTGGAAAATCCCATAAAGAAAGAGGGAATAGCCGTCTGATTTTTATATTTATAACATTGGGGTTTGGATGCCAGTAATGGAAATTATATTGTTTTCACAAAAAGCAGGTGAGGGACAGTAAGGGACTGAATGATTGCCAGGCTGCATGTGGCTGGAAGAAGAAGGCTCTAAGCTAGACACGGAGGAAGGTTTGTCATGCTGCCGTAGGCTGCTGTTCGCATTTGTGGCAGGCTGTGGTGAGGTTAGCAATGCATTCCACAACTGTCAGGAGTTAAGCAAATGTTATGTCCTTTAGCCAGGGTGAAAAGCACACCTGCCCAGGAAGCTGGCGTAAAATTCGGTACTGCCTCAGCCCTACTTCAGTGCTACATGGAGAATTTGAGTAGTACTTACGGCCTCATATCCTGCCACATATTTTAGTCTCTCTGATCTTGAAAACCAGGGAGGTCCGAGGTCTGTAATATATACAGGAAAGCAGATAATGGATCCCTTTATGTTTGTCATCACTGAATTCTGTTTTGATGGATGTTTCGGTGCCAAGGCTTCTCTTACTCTCACCACTGAAGGAGAGCTATTGCTGGACTCCCTGCAGTCCCTAGCTTAGTGCTGAGAAATGTAACAGGGTGAAACTGAAACAAGATATATCAGTTCTAGCCTGAAAGCTTACTTTATACATTAGCTGAGAAACAGCAGCTTCTGTTAAGAGGAACTGAGGAATGAGTTAGTGATTCTAATCTATATCCTTTCCTGAATGACCAGAAAAGTGAATAAACTAGATGCCAAAATGCAAATTTTTTACTTCTAGATCACCCAAACCTGTATTGTGGGTTCATGATACTTCTCATTGCCAAGATCCCAAGCCAAATTCTGTCTAGGCAACGCACATCAGTTCCTTGCTACTCCAGTCCTTGAAACAGCCCCAAGACTAGAAAGAACTTCTCTGTTGTTACTGTCTTGTTGGAGTAGCAATGTGTGGGTGGCTGTGAACATAAGACACAATGAGAAACTACTGATGCAAAGTCCAATTAAGTAGCCATAACTGTTCCGGTTGAAGCTGCATAGCAGGAGTGGTGTCACTTCTTTGTAAAGGCTGTTTGTATCAAGTGGTTCGTTGGTTGAGTGGATGTAATGGGCATTTGCTTGTGGACTTTCTGCCTACTAAGATCTGCTAATTTGGCTCAGCTTGCTGATCCTTTAGCAAAATAGACACAACTTCAGAAAAGTCACTCTTCTGGTACTCTGAATGACTAAAGTTCAGGAGCTGGGGCTGGAAATACCCAAACAGCCTATCTGCTTGGCTCACTGCAGTCAGTCTCTAATGAGCTCTCCATTTGTTCTGTGTGTCTCTGTAATGCTCCTTCCAGCCTGCTGCTAAAGTACTTCTAATGGCAATTTCTGTTTCTTCACTGCTTTCAAAGGAGTTGATTCTTCAGCGTATTACGCTCGTTTCCATCCATTCACCTTTAATACTATCTACTTCAGTAGACTTAAACCAAAATAAAATATTGCTTGATACGTTCAGGATGTTGTTGTTGTTGTCTGTTGAATTTAACTCATCACCAGTGCAGAAGACACAAACAGCACAGCAGAAATGGAAAAGTTTATTGCAAAACCAGAGGGATGGCAAAGTAGTATCCCTTTTTTTCCCCTAGAAGAACGAGCGTCTTTGTTTCAACCTTAGGTCCAGCAATTTCTACCAGCTCACTGTCTGCAAATCTTGGTTCTGCGTTGATCATCATAGTCATATGAAATTATTTAACGGGTATTTTGTTGCCAAGGTCACATGAAATTAGTTAACGAAAACTTAAAAGTGAATTTGCCAGCTCATCTCTCATTGAAACACTCTTTTGGCTTAAAAGAACCTGCTGAGTTGTAAGAATGAGCAGGATTGGGTATTTTCCCAATAATAAGATGGCAATAACAGGAAGGAATGCTTGGCTGTGTTGTATGGTAAGTGAACAATGCATCCATGAATTTTATATGTTTATATTCTTAGACACTTCATGATGATTTAGGTCTGTGGCTAGTTTTAAATTACCCAGTGCAGGAAAATCACATAGGTGGTCTGCAGCCGTTGCTAAGACTTTTGTAAGTACCCCCAACAAAAGTAAAGGGAAACATAAATCTTTTTGTGGGGGGAGGTGGAAAGAAAACTTTTTGGGGGTAAAGGATAATTTTATGAGCCTAACTATGTTTCATTTAAAGCTTTGCAATGGCTCTTCACTTCAATCTAGTTCCACTCAGTGCATGCTTTGGTCTCCGTTACAAAGCAGCAGCACTACTGGAAGATTCACTCTCTTTCATGAGGTAAAAGGGTCAAAAGACAAAAAAAGTTTGAGTGTTTTGATATGAACACCTGAAAGCTAAGCCCTGCTTCAGAAGCAGAGCTCCCTCACTGCTGAGTTACCAATTGTAGGTCTCCTCATTGCTGTCTCTCTGGACTCATGGATCTCAATTTCAAGTTGCAGAGTGTCCTGATTTCAACGAGAAGGGATAGTGTACTCCTTACTCAGTGTCCTATGACTTGATGGTTAGGCTCTCTCCTGTGAAGCAAGAGCTGTGGACTTGGGCTTTATCATCCTAGAAGGTCCACAAGCCAACTCTCCTACTTGAGCAAGTACCATAACCTCTGGGTTACTGTGTAGCTTGCCTCTTCCCTCTATCTTTAAGTGAAGGTGGCTGCGACTGCAGGTCTTGGTGCACTCCGCTCATGTTGTGAGCACACCCAATGAATCAAGCAATTCATGGCTGCAGTTTCCTTTTGTATAAATCCCAAACAGCCCTAGACAGGAGAACGGCTTCTGAATGCTGAGCTCAGCCAAGGTAGTGGTTCTTGTGAGTCGAAGTAACAACTGGAGGTGCCCATCCAGCCACAGGTGCATATATGGATTAAATGCAGCTTTCCTGCATCACTTGGAGCCAAAATCATGCATTTAATTGCATTTTAGGAGTCTTTTTCATTGCAAAGGAGGTTTGTCACTGAATGTGTGAATTGTTGTATTCATTCACCTTGTTTAGATATTAAAACACAAAACTATTTACAGGACTTCTGGGGCCCAGGGTTCATCTAAGTGAGTAAGAAATGTTCTGTATTTTGATAAACAAGGGATGAGGCCTTTCAAGAAAGAATCAAGCTTGTTCTTGACTTAAAGGCAATTGCTCTTTGAGTGCTCCGGCTGCTCTGCATCCTTCAAAGGAGACCACACTGTGTCAACTAAATGATTGAAAAAATAGATTTTTTACCAGACAGTGTAAATTTGGACTCTCCAAAGCGTTTTAAACAAAGTTGAGACACCACAAAACTTGAATTCAGTACGAATTGTTCTTTGTGCTTCTTCCACAAAGAAAAAACGCACAAAGTATTTCCTTTGCTGAACACAAAAATTCTTCTCACTTTTGCTGCAAGAGATTTGGGGTTAGTTCAAAGGCTTTACTTTTTAAACCATAAGAATTTCTTGCTAGACACTGTGTATGTGAGCCTGTGTATACCTTTATGATTTTAAAATAAATATATTACAATTTTAACTTTTTAAAATTCCCCACAACAGCATTCTACTTTAATTCCCTTAACTCCATTCCCAAACCAGGCCAACCAAAAGTCTTTCTTGACCTGATAAGAACCTGAATAAAGTCATCCTTTGCCTAATTTCATTAAATCTGGGAGAAGGAGGGCTTGGATTTGTCTTTGGTTTTTTCCCCAGTAGTAATAAAAGAAATATTTGGTGACTCAGCACTTCCTTACATTCCCCAAGGTCATATAGAGAAAATGTTCCAGCAGCAGACCTTTGAGTCCTGGTTCCATAATATAATCATTGTATCACTGGGAGAGAAAAGGGAAAAAAATAACAATTCTTCTAACAGAAGAAAAGCCTTGGGGCATCTGAGTATCTGCCAATATCTATTGACTCCATTATGATAAACAATGTAGACAAGAGAGGACTTGTAATATACCTTCTGGTTGCCTGCTCTTCTAAGCAAAGGTTTAGCCACAAAAATTTGTGGGGAAAGGGTGAACATCTGTATGAGATCCTGACTCCACAGCAGAACATTTTAGGTCACTCTCTTTAAAATCTCAAGGGAGTTTGAGATCGAACTAACAGAAACGAGAAACAATTTCCTCTGACTTGGGAGATTCATATCTCCTACTGGAGAAAACTGCAGCTGCAAGGAGGTCTGTGGCTGCCCTCCTGCAGTGCCCTCATTATAAATAACAAATGCTTAAAGCAGTTGCTGCTGCAGATATCCTCGTGCCACTCCTGCAGTGAGTATCTTCCCAAGCAGTGCTCCAAGACCATAGAAGCATGACACACTGCCTTTGTCTGAATGAATGGCATGGCTGTCAAAGGCTTCCAGGCTGTGCTCTGTCCACCTGCCTGCCCTCAGCCAGATGGGCAGCTCTGCACAGAAGCAGGGAATGGCTGAGCAAAGCAGTGCCGCTGTGGGCCCGCCAGTGATGTCCAGTGGGCTGGATCTCCATTGTCTTCTCCAAAGCCAGAACATGCTCAGCTGTGAGAGGAATACAGTCGGAGCTGGGAGCCGTTGCCTTGCTGTGTTTGTACAAGGCAGCAGCTCCTGCTGAGGCTGGAATGCCACCCTCCTTTTTTTCCTCTGTCTACTTAGACCACTGGTTTCAAGCCATGAATCAGGAAAAGGACATGCTACCGAAAAGCAAAGAGAGTGTGTACGTAACTCATGAACACTGAATTCCAGAAATTCCCTCAGCTCAAATCCTAGCTCCAGTGGTAATGACAAGAAACTAGCACAGCCATAAACCAGAGCCTAAGGACCAGGAAATGAGCTGATCAGATCTGCAGTGTCTTTTGTCCCCCATTGTCCCCTTCAGGCAGCTATTAAATATTGTTAGGCTCAAATTCCCAGGGACAGGGCCTGAGTAACATTTTTCCAGAATATACAGGTATCTTGTAAGCAGAATATAATAACATAATGCTGCTTCTTCTCACAGAACCTATTGAATACTAGTTTCTTAAGTATATTGTACACTATGAGTTACTTACTCAACCTTACTGGTTACATTGGAGAAATGCTGCACCTTTTTTTAACCTAATGCAAAGCAGTGTTTTTATAGCTTTGCATGTGCTGTAGTTGGCAATGATTAATGGCTTACATATCTCAACAGTTTATTTTTTCTTCCCTACATTTTAAATAAAATACAATGGAAATTCAATACTCTGATCCGTATTCTCCCTTCTACCCACATAATTTCTCAGAGCTGTCAGATCTCATTTGCAAGCCTCCCTTCTTCTGTCATCAGAAAATTATGTCAATATTCCACACCACCTGATGCATCCTCTTTCCACTTTGTCTAAAGATTAGAGAAAACATATGTAAAGTACTAACCAAAGCATGAACAATTATAACAGTTGGGCCTGGAAACAATGCCATTTGCAAAACATGTTGTCTTTATTATAACTTACATGAATAGCCTCAAAGGTAAAAGTGTGTGCAATGATCTCACACACCAGTTATTACCTCTAAAATATAAATATTGAAGGAGCTTTGGAAATGTGTTGTTTCCCCCGAGTATTGGAAAGAGCACAAGCATAAAAAAGTCTGAATCGAAGACCACACTTAGGGTTTTCCTGTAAGGAATGCATTATGGAGAACACTGGGAAAGCTGAGAACTTGTATCTGAGCCGGTATCTGCACTGATTTTAAAAAAAGAAAAAAAAAAGAAAAAAACCCCTCTTAAAATGGAGTGAAATGCATCATTAGTATTTATTTGTCTCTCCAGTTCCATGGAATACAGCTCTAAGTTGATTCACAATTAAGAGAGTCTTCAACTGGAAAGATTGAAGGTCCATTGAGTTTATTTACTGGAAAACACTGTCATCAGTCAAAACTTTGCCCAGGAAAGGAGAAGGCTGTTGTGATTCCAGTGTGAATTCCACTGTTTAATGAATTTAAATCCCTGCTAGTTACTGGCAAAGTTTAACCTTGGGATACCTTGTTCAATACTTCTCTTGTAGATGAGGAATGCCTGAAGAGAAACATTTGATATGCTGCAGTCTTAATATCTTTAATACCAAATTCACTGTGGTATGATATACCTGTGGCAAATGTAGGAAACAAGAAAAAAGAGGCCACAATTATCAGTCCACTTCTTAGTTGTGGCCATTGGCGAGAACTTGCAATGGCTACAGAGATACTGCCAACCATTCTTGGAAGAAACACTACCACAGAGGGCAATTAATACTGCTTGTTTATTTTCTGGCAACCTGCAATACATACTGGGCCACTGAGGGAGAGCCAGAGGCTGCTTTAATCTTCAAGAATTAGCAATAACATGCTGTGGCAGCATTTAGAGATCGGACTGAATCCATATAAACTTTACTGCACTCACAAAACATCAAGACCACATGGACCCTAGTATTTTCCTGTACACACATAAATGCCACTCAGATTCTGGCATTGAACATCTCCATTTCATTTCATTTCATTTCATTTCATTTCATTTCATTATTTCATGTTTTACTGTTTCGCTCCCTGAGTTACTTTCCCTCTCCTCAAGCCTGCCCCCTAAATTTCATATGACTGAAGAACACATTTTGTTCCATCTCCCATCTCTGACTGTTTGGTAGAAACAGCCTCAAAAAAATGAAGAAACAGACGGATGGACTGTTCTTGGTGTTTCTCCCAGGAATGAAGGTTTGGTTGCCAGTGGCTTTAGTTTCATTGGAAGAGGCAGCTGCAGCCAAGTGGGAAGATTAAATGATTTGGGGACAGTGAGTTCACCCAAGAGAGAAGGGGTGGAGAAGACAGCATTTTGGCACAGTGAGTTGCTTTTGTGTTGGGAGAGCAAGTGCCTGGACTAGGCTGTGCTGGGAGGTACAGACTAACCCAGAAATGACTAAAACAAATGGTCCTTGAAACATGATTTGGAGCAGAGCCTACAGCACGTCTGCAGTGCACATGAGATAAATCCTAGAAATGGTTGGAAGGGATGTCTGACTGCAACAAAAGGCTGAGTCTTACTTTGAAGTACTCAGAAAGGATGAAAAAGCCCACTAGAAAAATTGACTGGGTGCTAAGAATAACGGACGCTACAGGACTGCTGAGAAATTTAGTACCTGATACTGCCCCTGGGATGGGCAGAGGATGTGCCTTGCTTAGATAAAAGCACTGTGGCATATTTAAGAGCCTCAGCCATCCTTGAACTTGCTTCCTGATTCCCCAGAAGGGATTGGTGTAGCCAGCGGAAAGATTATTGTTCCAGATGTGCATCTGGGTTTCTCTCAGCCTCTCAAGGCCTCTCCTGAACAAAGGGTCTATTAGAAGATGATCCCCTGCCATTGCAAAGCTGCTCACAGGATTTAAGTCAATATACATTAATTTTATAGTGATAAGAGTCGATAGGTGTATTCCCCTGTGCTTCCTCACCTGGTTGGCATGAATGCCTCCCCCGCTTTCTTGTGGAGAACAGACCCCAGACTCAGCCCTGCACTTTGAGCTCCTTGAAAATCTGAGCCTTGCTACTTCCCCTATATCTAATCAAACATTTCAAACCTGTTCTGCACCTACTTACTGCTTCTTAGACCTGCTAGGCAAGCACTATCAGGGAGGCAGTAAAAGAAGCTCTACTGGGAAAGATTTTTCTTCTCTGTTTCTGAAAAAAGGCCTCTGGCCAGTATTAGGAGAAAGTGATTTTCTATGTGTAAGCCTTCTTCCTGGTGTTACTGGCAAAAACAAGAGACAGGTTTAAATAGCTCCTGGGCGGATCTCCTTTTGAAACCAACATCCCCAGCTCAAGTTCTCTTGCAGACTGTGTGCCCTCCTGATGTGCCCCTAACACACACAACACATCTTTGCCGCCAAGTATGAGAATTTATAGGAGACTAGTGGAACTGTATTCGGAGGAAAAGGCACACAGTCTTAGCGGGAGGAAAGAGCAATACGTCTATATGAACGATAAATAAAAAGCTCTCCCCTGGTAACTCTGCCAAGAGTTCATTAATTTGTTTTCCTGCCTGCTGATGTAAACATCCAATAGCAAATGTCCTCTAACCACATGACTTCATCCTTCCACCTCTGGTAACCCACTCTCCCAGTGTGGTGGCAGTGGGTATAATAGGCCTAAAGTCTTCAGGTGTACTTGGGAAGCCTCTCCCTAAACCTTTCGGAAATGTTGCCTGGTTCTTTGCTAAGGCTTTCATACCTGCTGCAGCTCTTGTGATTTCAGTGTCAGTTGATGGGGAGCAGAAGTTAACAGAGTTTGTTCAGGACTGCGGCTGTTCGCTAGAAAGGACCCTGAGAAGCCAGTGGAGACCTTCTGCTGTCTCCTGATAAAATCAACTGTAGCTGACAAAGGTTTATCTGAACTCTCCTTATACAACCCTAATGACACTGAAGCCATAGCTTCTCCACACAATCTCTTCCAGTATTTACTTGTATTCCAAGCAGAAAGTATTTTTCCAGAGTGCAGCCTACATCTCTCTCGCTGTCTTTTAACTTGATTTCTTCCTCTTCTGTGCTCAATGTGGGTAGAGAACGGCTAATTTTGCTATTACTTTTAACTTTTTTAGAAGACTTGTCCCCTTCTCCAGACTAAGTCATCCTAGCTCTTTCAGTCCTTTCTTTGCATAATGTTTCATTCCTCTCTCTTTCATTTGTCCATTTGGTTTCTGTTTTGAGTAGATAAATAGCTACAAAAGTGCTCAAGATGACCCTTGAGGGATTCTGAAGAAAAATCTTGTAATTTCTGTAGTCATCATCTCCTTTATCCATACTAATAACGCAGGATGAGGTATGGGTAAAAAAACAAGCCCAAGGCATAGATAATACAAAACATGTGTAAAGGAGATGGTAAGTCTCTATTTTGTAGCTCTGGAGCTGTTCTAGCTATACAGCTATTTTAGTAAACAGATTTCCACAGAGAAGAGCAGCAACTCTGAAATACAGTGAGAGCACCTGAGTCTAGTAAAACTGGCATGCAGTCTCCACTGCGGACTCTCTGTCACCTCACCATGCTCAAGAGTGAGGGAAAAGTGGAGCTCAGTGCACCCAGAGATAGCTACGAGCAAATGTCATTTCCCATTCTTCATTCGTTTTAGCTCAGAGCTTACGTTCATGTACAGTGGTGGATAGCTCTATGGCATCTACCCTTCAGCCCCTTCAGGGGCAGCTCTATGTCCTCTAGAGCAACAGACCCAAAACTTTATTGGCCTGTGACAATACTGGCTGAAAATATGTTCTGGAGCAACATCATGTATTCTCCTTATCAGCTTGGGTTTTGGTAATAGCAGTCGTGCCTGGCTACACGTAATGCTGGAAGTTGGAGAGTCTGTAATATTGCCCGTAAGCCACTTCTCGAAAGCTTCAGGCTACAGAGCTTGCATGTTATTTGCTAGGATTCCACGGTCTTCTGAAGCTGTTCCCTGTAACATTACATTTAGCCACTGGCATAAATATAGATATTTGGCAAGGTATATTTCTGGTTAAGACTCTGAAGATGCCTGGTG
>VYZW01015926.1:0-11232 GCA_013401315.1 Balaeniceps rex
AATTAACTCTCTCCCAGCTGAAACCAGGACAAAAGGCCACGCTGTATCAGGGAAAACTGAAAGCACATCAAAACCAAATAGAAGCGGGGATAACTTGACGGAGAGGAATGAAATCAACTTTTCCATTTACAGGATTTTTACCTCCACCTAATGGTCAGAAAGGAAAATATTTTCCTGTCCTCCTCCTACTTGCTATATGATCACTATTTGAAGACACAACTGAATAGGGTGCATCAAAGCAATAGACATCAACATATCAAAATAACATTAAGAGTAGGACTTACAGCAACAATTACCAAGAAACACCAGCAACTTTACCTCACACCGTCAACAGCTAATAGACATTTGCTATCCTCGGAGCTATTATCAATGTTTAGCACGGCAGTTTCCAAACAACAGGGCATGCTGACTGTTACTGCATTTGTACGTTAAATAGGAAAGATCCTTAGTGGGCAAAGATTGATAGCACTTGAGGAAACTACATGAACTTACATTGGTGAAGATCTGGTCATTATGTTCTGCTTTATCTGCTGGAGCTTTGTTCTGTATTGTACCAGTTACTTGTGTAACATGCATTCTCTGGATAAAAACAAAGTCCTTCATGCATGCCACTCAAAGATCTATGTACTTACTCTTTACGTACTTGCAGGTGTTTTTTTTCACCAGGCCTGAACTTGGAGCATAGACCATCAGGCCAAGTCAGTGACCTGCTGTGGATCTTTTTTTATGTAGATATGCACAAATTATGTATTTACTCCAATGCATGTAATTAAAAGCACCTTTCTTGTAAGTTTTGAGAAAAACAATGGAAGGTACCTAGGGTTGCATAAGCTGAATTCTTATAGTAAGTAATTCAGTTTTAATATTGTGAACACTGCAATATGTAAGTTAAAATATATTCTCCCGAAGTGCCATAAATTACTAAGGAAGGTTTGAAATACTTTATCCTTTTGCAAAAAATAATGCTGTACTCACTTATATAACGTCTGAATCCATATGCACTGTATCTTTACTAAGATATATAGAATACCTTCAATAGCAGTAGATCTGTATGGAAAACCTTTTAGTATTACAGTAGCTTCCATCTTGTAATGTGCCTCTGGCTCTAGGTACTAAGACACCAAGAATGGACAGATTTGGGCTTAGTTACAAATATTCTACGAAGGACCTGAATACAGCTGAAATGTGATCTGACTTGTTTAGTCATTTGCTGCAGGGAGGGGTAATTCTGTCCCAGACTGTATACAAAAGCAGGTACCCTCTCCATGTTTCCTGACTTGGCAATTTGATGGGAGATGAACATAGGTGACACAATTAATTAAGATCACTCTTGCTTTGTTATCTAATAAGAGAATGTCAAGAACAACTAGTAACATGCCACAAGATGCTTCAAAAAGCATTTTATACCCTACTCTGTTAAATAAGATTATGGCTTAATGTTCATTCTAGCTGCAAATACCACTACTTTCTTTCCTTGGGAATTTATGTGCACTTTCTATTTAAAAACAGGAAAAAAAAACAAGAGAGAAAAACAGGATTAGATAGACAAGAGGAATGGGAAGACCCTAGAAATAGATTAACATGTGCTAACAGAAATAATTTTAATAAGCCAGGAAAATATAGAAAATAATGTTTTAAAAATTCTTAGTTTGTTCAGAATTGAGAAGAAAGCTTGCTGTACCTAAATCATAGCTACTCTAACTTTTTATTAGAATGCATTGTCATTAACATCGCTTTAAAGATAGGCTGTTCTGCAAAATTTTGTAGGTGTTTAAAAGAAAACCAGTAAACTCATAATGGAAATACATGAAAGTATGGAATACACAATACCAGTTTCTCATTAAGATACTTAGTGATCCAGATTCTAATCACAATAAAGCTCCTTCACGTCTTTTTTAACAGTATAAGGCACCTTTTTATTTCTAGAGTTTTGCAAATAGGAAAACTTATCATTTTTGAAGTGTACGTATTTTAGTGTATGAATAAGTAAGTTTAGACTTCAAGATACAGTACAGAGCTATTCTGAAATTGATTAAGATCACTATACACATATTAAACTGTCCATATATACTCGTAATGTAAAACACCAAAGGAACAGCTTCTGCTGGTGTACAACAGTATCCAATTATGAACCTATAAAGCTCTTTATCAAAGATTAACCACTCCATCATTTTAAATATACTCAAAATAACAAAAATTAATGTACAATTAATGGTTTATAACTTTAGTGTTTTGAAAGTGCCAAAGAATACTAGATTTATATAAATTTTGAGCTCTCATCACACATACATTAAAAAGAACACATGAATATCACTGTATTGCAATAAGTACCTTAGAAGTTATATATCCACAGCATGTCCTAGAGCATGTGACATCAGTCCATGCTCTCAGTTAAATCTAGTTACTCTAAGCCTGTTGTGCTTGGGAAACATAAACAAGGCTGACTACCTTATCAGGCAACTATTTCTGAACTAATTCATATCAGTGTATTTCACCAGTGCTAACCATACATTTATTCTTGCTATTACTCATTTTATTTGGCAAACAACATTTGCTTTCGGACAATTCAAGGAAAATCTGTTGTTTCTATGTGTTTGGATTACGTCAGATTGAAACAAAGTCTTTGCAGGGGTTTGCAATGTTTCATGTATAAACCCACATAACAGTTAAATGAAGTCTGAAAACATTGTTTTAGCAGAGAATTCTTTTTCTAATTGAGTCCTAAGTTTTCTAGTTAGTCAACAGTAATGTAAAAATACAACAATACTTGGCACTTTTGATGTGTTTTTATCCTGATATCTCACAATGTTACAGAAAATATTATTTATACAATATTATAACTAGCATAGAGAGAAGGAATTTATACAGGCTAGTTTAAAAGCCCAGGGGAAGAAGTAGCAGTACAGTGGCTGTGTGTATTTCTTGCACCTTTGTGACATGCTCTGCCTACTGGATTTTGCTGTTGCCTGAAAAGATATAAATGAACAGCATGCATCTGGAACATACCTGCACACGTCACCACCAAATAACACTGATTTGATAGGCTGTCTCTTACTTATGTGATATGTAACAAAATCAGGAAAGAAGTGGAAAACTGTGGCAAAGATTCAGTGAAAAAGCACAATAAGCAGTTACTCTTCTGAAAAGAGAAAAGAGAAATACATGGAGCAAAGAGAACACAAACCTCTAAGGTCATGACTGAAACCACCACCCATGGTAAACTGCAGAGAACTCTATTTATTTATTTCAGAAAGATTAAAGGCTGAGTCACTCCTGAGCCAATGACATAAACCTCGGGTAGGGAGTTATCCTAACTCATTTCTCACTCATCTGATGCCAGAAATACGTTACAAGGTCATTCCCCCCAGCTTTTTCAAGCAGGAGATACAAAACTTGAACAGAGGCACCTCTGGGAATGCTGCAGTGTTTTGTGTTCAAATGAAAACACCATTAGCTGAGAAAATAAAAGGGCTAGGCAGCATTCATCTAGCTAACTGTTCATCTGCAGAGCCCTGAAAGAGAATAACTTCTGTACTCTCCAACAGGATCAAATATTCTATTCCTACCTGCAAACCAGCCTCTTCATCCAGTCTATTCTCACATCTGACTCCCCACGCTTTTCCCTGTAATGCACTTAGTAAATGGAAAAGGAACTGTGAAAGGAAAAAAAAACCAAAAACAAATGCATACACACCCATTTGCTGTATTTACATATGCTCTGGAACATGGGACCAAACTCCATTTGGCCCATATAATAAAAAAAATAAAATGACTGAGTGATTATTTTTCCTCTTGAGGGAAGGGTCTCAGGTAGGTGTTTCCAAGATTAAAATCATAACAGTGGACTTAGCTTCTAGGTCCAGTTAGCTTCTAAGTTCACTTCCCCCAAATGTAAATCATTAATTTTTTTATAGAAGCCTGAACTGTCTGGATGAGGCAGTTCAACCTGCTGTCCCACATCTCCAACAGTACTTACCTGCTTCCACAGTAACTAGACCTGCTATAAGTATTCAATCGCTTTTCAGAGATGCTTTCTGAAGGACTCCTTAAGCTGACTGACTAGCTTGGGAAAGGAATGCCCTTGCTGATGCCTTTCTTTTGCTAGCAAAAGCATTTGTGAAGCCACAAGAAAACTAAATCTGTGCTTTTTTTTTGTTGTTTTTAAATAAAATATGTTAGTTGCCTGGCTTTATTTTCGCTCCACAAGAACATAACTGTCTTGCCAGCATAAAAGAGGTAAGAAGAGAATTAAGAACTAGGCACTGGGATGTGATGGAAGCCTCCTCCATCAGCTTGAAGTGTTTGTGGAATCACAACCTGAGTTAATGTGTCTCAGATTGCATTAAGACGTCTGTCTCTGCAGACATACTAAACATAGTCTTCATTAGTATGTAGCCAAAGATCCTAGCATGAGAACTGCTTAATGGGAAGCTTTCCCCCTGATACGTGTCCTCACAGAGTGGGATGGCTGAGGACACGTGGCTGTCACTGAGATTAGATAACAGGGGTTAACAGGGAAGAAGTGGCTAGAGGATGGGTAGAGTCAGAGGACAGAAAAGTAGTAAGAAAGCTACAGTCAAGCAGCAGAGGCTGGTGGTTAACTCTCAGGGAGAACCCCCCCGGCCATTCCCAGTAAGGAGTGACTGATGCCATGCAGCTCCCAGATGCCTGGGTTCGGTCTTGAAGACCCTCACAATAGCTCTAGTCCCCAGCCACCTCCCCCCTCCCTCCTCAGAAAGCATTTTGCACTTCCCTAGTGTAAGAATTGTTGCTACTAATTCTTAAATGAAAACAGCAATATAATGGTAATGTTTATGTTTACTTGCCTCCATTTCCTTTTCTGTTTTGTTCAGTTTTCTAGGAGCATGCCCATTTCCAACAGTATCTGTGAGACTTAAAAAGGAACATACTATTAACATTGACAAAGCTTTCTGCATCTACCTTTTATCTTTCTGTTAAGGATAAATAAAATAACAAATTAATTTTGCTCAGTGGTATGCACTTCTAGTCCTCACAGGACCAACGAAGGGCTAGTTGGTGTCCTGGTTTTGGCTGAGATAGAGTTAATTTTCTTCCTAGTAGCTGGCATAGTGCTGTGTTTTGGATTTAGTAGGAGAAGAATGCTGATAACACACTGATGTTTTGGTTGTTGCTAGAGAGTGCTTAGACTAGTCAAGGACTTTCTTTTTCAGCTTCCCATGCTCTGCCAGGTGCACAAGAAACTGGGAGGAGGCACAGCGCAAGATAGTTGATCCAAATTGGCCAAAGGGCTATTCCATACCATATGACGTCATGCTCAGTATATCAACTGGGGGAGTTGTCCAGGGGGCAGTGACTGGTGCTCAGGGACTGGCTGGGCGTTGTTCAGTGGGTGGTGAGTAATTGCATTGTGCATCACTTGTTTTGTACATTCTTTTATCATCATTATTATTATTATTATTATTTTCTCTTCCTCTGCTGTCCTATTAAACTGCCTTTATCTCAACCCATGGGTTTTACTTTTTTTTTTCCGATTCTCTCCCCCATCCCACCAGGGGGAAGGGTGAGCAAGTGCCTGTGTGGTGCTTAGTTGCCAACTGGGGTTAAACCACAACATTGGGTAAGCTCTATTTTTTAAAATAAATGAGCTAAATGTTGGAGTTAATCATAGAAGTGGAAGCCAAGAAAAATCATTAGCTCATATTCCCTTCTTTAGATTACACAGGAGTAAACAATGCTTTCCAGAAAAGCAGCCAGAATTTAAATATCTACCATGTTTCAGTGGGTTCTACTGGTTATTATTACACGGTAAGGAACTATGTCTTGTTTCACATCTGAGTTTGTATGGCATTATATTCCAGCCATTATTTCTTGCTGCTTTTCTCTAAATTAAAAAGTCCTATTTACTCTTTGTGAAGAGTACTCTTTATTCTAATCAAGTCAACCCAGATCTTTTGATAAACTGAGCAAGTTATGATCTTTTAGTCTCTTTGTAAGACATCTCCCCCAGGTATTTTCAATATATTCAGCTGAAATCATAGCATCTCTAAACTAAACTATGTAAGTATTTTCTCTAACACTGCCCTTTTCAGTATAAAATACTAATAGATATCTTGGCAACACAGTATTCCCCAAGGACTGATAACCATTTCTGCCCCAGACTATCAACATCTTCTGTTTAATATGTATACATGCTCAATCCTTTTTAGCAGGAGCAACCTCTCTTTCAGGTGCTGAAAACTCACATAAGAAATAACACTTGAGGGAATCATAAGCATTTTGAAAGCAATTCTAACACCCATTATCTTCTAAGCTGGAGACAGAGAGGCTGTAACTGAAAGCTTTTAAAGGGAAAGGGAACATAATGTTTCCAGAAAAATAAACAGAGAAAGCCTTAGGAAGATAAAGATTTAAAAAAATGCTGCCACATTTTATGCAGAGAAGATCGAGATAACTTGATTTTTTAAATGAATAATTTCAAAGTTTTTAGAATTTCAAAGAATTTAGGCCAGTATTTTAAGCAGCATATGTTAACTCATTAAAGAAGACTGTATAAAGAAAGGGATCCTTGTGCTCCCCTGCTAGTATTTATGAAGACCTTTCCAGCAAGAAGAGCCTGTCGAACTTAGGTTTTGATCTCGTAACACAGGGACAACTAGAGAAAACTTACAAGACTGGATTGAAATTCTGACACTTTCAGACAAAATGGTGGTTTTCAGATAGATGGGTTTGCTGAAATAGAGTTGTCAATTACAGTTACATTTTTAATTAAAATGAATCAGATACATGTTTTAAGCTGAAGCTATGCATGACAATGACTATGTGTTTATCCTGTCTCTGTATGTCACTGATTAAATGATTAAAGCTAGAAAGAGCTTGTGAATCTTCAGTTTCCACCTCATATCATACGGTCTGAGAGAATAAATTGTGAAATCATAACCAGCTGTACAATAAGATGAAACACTTGGACTCAGAGCTTTCTGCCTTATACAGCTATTCAAAAGTAAACAGTGATCAGGATCTTCCACATACTACAGTGACAGCATTACTTCAAGCAATTTTTAACAGATCGCGACTAGCAGA
Organism: Balaeniceps rex; assembly: GCA_013401315.1. NCBI lineage: Eukaryota > Metazoa > Chordata > Aves > Pelecaniformes > Balaenicipitidae > Balaeniceps > Balaeniceps rex. The sequence continues at coordinate 7,063 of VYZW01015926.1, forward strand.
ACTCCTTGGGACAACAGGCAACCATCCCTTTGTTCATTTTCATTATCCACGTTCTGGACAAAACTCCTACTCCATATGTCAATTCCAAAAACCAGGGAAGATGAAGTGGTCTGTGATGTCATGCCCATAATTCATATGACACTGGAGGCAACTACAGGATTAAGGAATTAAATCTTCCAGCAGTTATGAAGAAATTGTCAAGTGCTCAGTCAGGAATCCGTAAAGGGAAGGTATTTTTATGCCCAAGGACTCAAAGTAAGCTTATCACAGATTCAATCTTCATAAATCCTCACCTGTGCATGTCACAGGTACCCAAAGTAAACAAATTATTTGCTCCAATGAGGCTAAAGAATCAGGCCTTCCTGGAGCTGTAGGTTCGACAATTGGTGACAAATGAAAGTCAAGACAACTCTTGAAAACTATCTGAACCTACCTTGAATGGGCTTTTTTGTGCTACTCAGATGGAAACTAAACAGAAAGATTTGCTGTGATATAAAATTCTTAAATTATAGGTTTTCAGCATCGGTCACAAGCTGCCTGGCACATGCATACTATGGAGTATTATTTTTAATAAAAAAGCCATTAATGTTTAGATTACCTGCTCCTGTTGAAAGATAATAAGGGCAGGATGGATCAAGAAACTCATGATATTCCAGGAGAAACTATTATTTTAGGTGCAAGGATCAGAGTGAACCTCTCTGGGCCAGAGAGGTACAAAAACACATAAATCAGCTGCCTTTCTCTTGGCCTCATTCCCTCCTTTGGGGAGGTGGAATTTAATGATGGCGTGAGCAATATGGTGACTCACTGATATGAATAGGATGGTCATCTCACTTTTTGTGACAGTTCTGGTGCTCAGTGACTTTTTGGGGTACCTTATTCAACTCAAAAAATCAGAAAAAAATGAATCCATTAAAACATGCCTTGAGTGTCCTAGTGGGTGAGTGAATTGAACTGGCTTAGTGGAACATGTGGTGCTTGTCAGGGCTGCTGTGAGGTGATGGAAATCTGCAGCCAGAAGGGAAGACACAGTCCTTTCTTTAGAACAGAACAGAATGGAATAGAATAGAATGTTTTGATTGGAAGTGACCTACAACGATCATCTAGTCTGACTGCTTGACCACTCCAGGGCTGGCCAAAAGTTAAAGCGTATTATTGAGGGCATTGTCCAAATGCCTCTTAAACACTGACAGCCATGGGGCATCGACCACCTCTCTAAGGAGCCTGTTCCAGTGTTTGACGATCCTCTTGGTAAAGAAATACTTCCTCATGTCCAGTCTGAACCTCCCCTGCCACAGCTTTGAGCCATTCCCATGTATCCTGTCGCTGGATGCCAGGGACAAGAGATCAGCACCTCCTTCTCCACTTCCCCTCCTCAGGAAGCTGTAGAGAGCAATGAGGTTGCCCCTCAGCCTCCTTTTCTCCAAACTAGACAAACCCAGAGTCCTCAGATGCTCCTCACAGGACATGCCTTCCGCATCTTCCACCAGCTTTGTTGCCCTCCTCTGGATGCATTCAAGGACCTTCACATCCTTCTTAAATTGTGGGGCCCAGAGCTTCACACAGTACTCAAAGTGAGGCTGCACAACACTAAATGCAGCAGGATAATCACCTCTTTTAACCATCCGCTTATACTGCGCTTGAGGCACCCCAGGATATGGCTGCCAGGGCACACTGCTGACTCATATTGATCTTAACGTCAACCAGCACCCCCAGATCCCTTTCTGCAGGGCTGCTTTCCAGCCACTCCTCTCCCAGTCTATACTTGTGTCCGGCGTTCCTCCGTCCCATGTCCAGATTGCTCAATGCTCCAATCTATCTAGATCCCTCCACAAGTCCTCTTGTCGCGCAAGAGAGTCAACAGCCCCTCCCAGCTTAGTATCAGCAGCAAACTTACTAATGGTGCATGCAACTCCTGCATCTAGATCATTGATAAAAATGTTGAACAGAACTGGCCCTAGAATTGAGCCTTGAGGAACGTCACTGTTGACTGGCCACCAACCAGAAGTAGCCTCATTCACTGCAACCTCTTGAGCCCTGCCATTCAACCAGTTCTTCACCCAGCGCACTGTGCACCTGCTCATCCCACAGTTGGACAACTTGTCCAGAAGGAGTGCTGTCAGGGACAGTATCAGAAGCCTTACTAAAATCCAGAAAAGCTGCATCTACCACCTTCCCTTCACCCACTAGGCAGGTAACCTTAACGTAGAAGGATATCAGATTAGTTACACAGGGCTTTCCCTCTGTGAACACATGTAGACTGTGCCTGATGATTGCATTGTCCGTGAAATGCCTTTCAGTAACACCCAGTAGGATCTTCTCCATAATTTTTCCAGGTAATAAGATTAGACTAACAGGTCTGTAGTTTCCTGAGTCTTCCTTCATGCCCTTCTGGTAAATTGGAATGGTGTTGGCTAGCTTCCAGTGAGTAGGCACCTCCCCAGACTCCCAACACCTTTGGTAGATGATTGAGACGGGTCCTGCTTAACATCCGCTACCTCCTCCAGTACTTTGGGATGAATCCCACCAGGCCCTAGGGACTTATGAACATTCAACAGATACAACCGGCCCTTTACAATTTCAGGGTCCACAAATGGTAAGTCACTGTTCCCACAATTGTGGTCCTCCAACTCAGAGGATTGGGCAGCCCAAGGTCTATCATTAGGATTAAACACCAAGGCAAAAAAAGCACTGAATGCCTCCACTTTTTCCACATCCCTATTTGCCAGGTGACCATCTTCATCAAGTATCAGCCCAATGTTTTCCTTAGACCTCCTCTTGCTATTAACATACACAAAAAATCCTTCTGTGTCTGACTCAACACTGGCCAGTTTCAACTCGAGTTGAGCTTTGGCCTTTCATGTCATTGGGACCTGGGTCTTTCTTTGGGGCCCGGCAGCAGCTCTTGGTGCCAAACCCAGCAGCCACCTTCTGTCCCTCCCCTCATCTTGTGTGGCTGGCTTGGCTGCAGAAGAGGTCACGGAGTGGTGTGTGAGAGGAGGGTGAGGGCCCTGGGGAGCACGAAGATGCGCTGCCATTTCTGCGGGGTTGACTCGCAGCAGAGAAGAGCTGTGCTGCGGGAAGTCCTGCAGAGAGCATGCGATGGGGAGGGGTGGTGGGTGTGGTGGTGAGGAGCGCTGTGGAACTGATGGTGCCCAACTGCCACAGAGGGGTCCTTTCCAAGTGGAGGAGAAGGAATGCCAGTGCCAAGGCTGGACCTGGAGAAGCAGGAAGAAAGCCTGTGCTCGATGGCAGCAGCATGTCCATCTTTCTTGGCTTGTGTCCTGTAGCACTTGAATGAGGGGAAAGAGGGCCCAGCAAGAGCAGGCAACCTGACACAAAGGCCCTTCAGGTCCATAGGGCCAGGTACCATGGCGCTCGAATCAGGGGAAAGGGCCCCTGCAAGAGCACAGGGCCAGGCACCATGCTCAAGAGAAAGGTGCCCTGCAAAAGCAGAGGGCCAAGACCCGTGGCGCTGTGCTCTGGGGAGAGATGTACTCCGAGAGCACAGGTCCAGCCCTGTGATAGTCAAAGCAGGGCAATGAGGCTGTGCACGACCAGAGGGAGAAGGCCCCATGGTGCTCTGCTATGGACAACAAGAGGAAACGGTGCGCATAGTCCCAGGAAAAAGGGGAGAAAGCAGCATGGGTGGGGATAGCAATGCCACCTGTTAGTAACTCCAAGACTTCTGCTGCAGTTCTCAGGCCTTTATTTTCTTTTACTGCCTAATAATTAGATTCAGAGGGCCTGGAGCCCTTGAGGGCCGGTGCACGCCCCGGCTGCTGGCCCAGTCCTGGTTTTGTCAGCACCTGGGGCGTTCTTCTAGTGTTGCTGACATCCTCAGACCCTCAAGACCTTTGGTAGATGATTGAGAGGGGTCCTGCTTTAACATCCGCTAGCTCCTTCAGTAGTCTGGGATGAATCCCATCAGGCCACGTGGAGTTACATTCATCTGACACAACTGCTCCCTTGCAACTTCAATGAAATGTGCTGCCGGCCTCTCCAGGGCCCTGGCATGCCCCTCTGAACCCACCTATACCACTACAGCTTTCCACCTTACAGAAAATGCACTAGGGTTACTCAGGGTAACGAGAATCACCTATACGAAGCGAGCAGTCTTGTCTGGGCAGACGGCTGAAACGACCTGCCGGGGTCCTTTTCTGCCACTTT